>JAJAQA010000007.1:43255656-43450656 GCA_021464565.1 Rutilus rutilus
TATTCTCTGTCATACAAATGATGTGCAAAAAAACGAAAACATGCTGCGATTCTTGAGCCAACATTCGCCCCCTGGAGGAAGTCAGTGTTTGTCGCATAATGTACGCTTGGTAGAACGATCCGATCCAGTTCATATTCTGGAGCCATTTGGGAATGGGAATCCGGTTCGGTCCCCCCAGTTCCGACAACCGACACCCGTCTGGAAGGCCATGCGCTCGCGCTGCCATTAACCCAAACACACCAGATCGGATAGCAGCCGTTATTTTTATGGATACAACCGGGTGATTTTGAAGACATTGGATACTAAAAACATCAAGGTAAGTTAACAGTTTGGGAACATAATGTTTTTTTTAACGTTAGAAATCCCCCTGTTTATCTGTATTAGCTCGTGACGTTTGCTTTATATAACGAGTTAAAATAGAAGTCTTATTGACATGTCGAAATGATTCGCTGTGAAATTAATAACGTAACGTTACTTATAAGATTAGTTGGAGGTATTGTGTTGTGGTTATATGACCATTCCGTTTAAGGCATTTTACTTTTGCTTATTTGTTAGTTTTAATAACCACATGAGGTGAAGTAAAGGAAATATATTCGTTTAAAGTAGCTGGTTTGATTGGTTAAATTGGTTATGTATTTTCGTGTTGTTTTCTTTCCTGGACCGTTTCGGTGTGGTTTATTGTAAACAGTCTTTTGGGGCGTTGCTTTATCAGTTTATATTTTAACACAGAATACTTTGTATCGTCCATGTTATCAAGTGACATGTGCTACTATACATCAATTTGTATTTTTAAGCATTTCCATCAAATTATCAGATGTAAAACCATGGTACTTTATTATGTAGGCTACCATAGTACTGAACTATTGCTGTATTTAAGTGGCACTACAAGGTAATTCAAAGAACACCAATATCGTGGATCATGGATGGTAGTACTGTGGTACTTTCTATTAGTGCATGTAAAGTGAGACTCAGTTTTTTAAAATACTATCCTATAGGCTATACTGGTTACCAGGACCATGTGATAATTTGATAGCAATGTTGTGAATGTGACCATATAATGGAAGGTTATATTGTAAATCATCAATAACAGGACAATTTCCACTAATGATACACCTTGTACCGTTGCTTGTGTTGACTGTATGAATCAGTGAGTAAGTTATTACACAACAATTTTGTACATATCTGGTCCTTTGAACTATAAGTACACAGAGCCAGCAGTCTGTATCTGAATATTCTGTCGTTGTTTAGATGAAGATAGAGTCAACATTCACTTTCATTGCTTTTTTTTCCTATACAATGAATTGAATGGTGACTGAGAACAATGACATGATTTCATTTTCGTGTGAACCGTCCCTGTAATCTAATGTCTGATGAGATCTCATCTGTTGAGTTACTGTCTCACAACAAATTGAGAGGGTCTTTTCACACAGATGTTTACTAAACTTATGGATATTTAATAATTAGGCTTACTTTATGTTGGGTTAGGTAGCCCTCAGAATTTGGGTCACCCTCAGTTAGGTCTGCTCGGTTATGGGCAAAAATCATAATCATGATTATTTTTGGTCAATATGATATCACGATTTTGTAACATGATTATTGGTTGGTGATATGTTCAGAGCCCTTTTTCACGATATGAGTAATCTTAAATATCAGTGAAATTCCACAATTATCGAAACTTCAGAAAAAAATAATACTGGGTTAATATGATGTAAAAAAAGGTCCTTAAAATAATTACACAAGACAAGTTAACAGTCAGCAATACAATAAGAGCAAAGGAACTAGCCTAATTACAAACTAAACAGACAAATAAATACAACAAAACAAAAATACAAGTTAAATAGTTTTTCAGGAAGATGTAGTGGTATTCAGATATTCTGTAAGCCTAGAAAAAAAAAAACATCGAATAATCAAATTAGGGATGTCCCGATACCGGGATCGGGCCGATACTGTCCTCATATACTTGTACTCGTACTCATAAAAATTCGCCGATACCACGTACATTTTGCAAAACGAAACTGGCCGCCGCGAGTGCTTTGTGGAGGTGAACTGAGGCATAGAAAAGTATAATGTCGGCGGTTTGGCCTCATTTCACAGGGTTCGTACAAGGTGCGTGTCGTGTGTAACATAGCTGTGGTGCCCGAGCTGATAAGAGAAAAACGCGCAGTGGATTAAGTGCGCAACGGCACAGACGCTCGAGCCGGTCGAGCACATCCCTTTAAACAGACATTAGTGGAAAGTTTGTTCAGTCGGATGTCAATGGCAAAGAAAACAAAACGAGGCATGTAGCTTATTAACGTTCGAGAGAGAGATAGAGAGCGAGCGCACTTCTGTTGAATGCTCTTGATTGCTGATCGTTCACTCAGCACGTTATTTGGATGAAAAAACAAAATCGTATATGTAAGTAAGGTAAAACATGAACTGATTTAAGTATAACGCGTGCAAAATCGTATGTAAGTAAGGTAAAACATGAACTGATTTAAGTATAACGCGTGGTTTCCTACATTATTACAGGACGTGTGCAGGTCAAGAAGTTCCATGAACGCAAACCATCGTCTCGGCACGCGAATACTGAATTAAATTGTCTTTCACGTCTTGCGCTTGTACGTACGAATTCACACAAAATTATGTAAAAACGCCTGTCTTGGCGAGTATCCTATAGTAAACAAAGTCGGTTATATCTCAAATGAACAGCAGCCATGTTCAAATGCGGTCCGTGCGCTCGGTCTTAAAGGGGCAGCAGTTTGATAAACCTGCTTCTGTGTTTTAATGTTAATCAAACAAAGGACAAAGAAATACTCACTGCTCTTGACTAAATAGGCTACCCTTTTCAACTTTACAAAAATATCTATCTATATATAATTTATACAGTATAATGAATATGCTTTTTTTCACATTTGATTATTCAAATTTCTGTACCTGTTAGATCTACCTGAAAAACTCTAAACACTGTTTATTTCATTTGTAGCCTTTCTTTGTTCTATTGTATTTATTTGTCCTATTTGTAATTCGATTGTTTGTTCTTATTTTGTTACTGACTGCTTACTTGTTTTAAATTCCCATTAATTAGGCTGGTAGTTTTTGTTGTAGTATCAAAATTGGATTAAATAATTGATATTTCACTGGTTTTGACAAACATATGGACCGCTGACCCGATCCTCAGCACTGAGCCCTGCTGAAGCAGCTCTAAATATGTGCTGTGGCTATTAAATGAAAGATAAAATATGATAGAGCAATAGAATGAACAGTGACAGTAACAGAAGCTCATACAATGCATTTTAACAGGCTTAATTAAGCATGAAAATAACTGAAAGAAATATATATTTGATGAACAAATTAAGCCAACTAATATGATGTATATTCTTTTGGATTATCTACTAATACATTTAAAAATTACAAATGCAGTGAAAATTCAGGTATCGGTTACGGTATCGGTATCGGCGAGTACCAAAAATCTAAGTATCGGTATCGGACTCGTTCTGCAAAAAGTGGTATCGGGACATCCCTAAATCAAATGTAAAATAACACTTATATAAACTTACTGTACACATTAAATATAGATGAATCCTTATTAAAGCTACTTGCGGTATTCAGTCAAGATCAGTGAGTGATTTTCCTTTGTCTTTTGTTGTGTGATTATCCTTAGACAGACTGCAGCAGGTATATGAGGCTACTGTCGCTTTAAGAGCTAATGAACAGATCCAACATACTGTTACACACGTGTTTTCTTTCTTAACTGTGGAAGTTTACTTTAGATATCACCCACAGTGTTTATGTGAGTACTTGCCAAAAAGGCATTTTGACATCTTTGTGAAGCACATTAGCTTCTCCGCGTTCGGCTCTGACTCGAGCGCGCACACGTAACGCCTCCTGGGGAACAGTGTCTCTTTTGAGGCTTAATGCGGTTTTATCAACACTGTTTAATATCAAACACGTCCCGCAGTTTAGCAACAGTATAGACTCCATTTTACAACACTCACTTATTTGGGTGATTTGGATGTTAAGTTTGGGCTTTTAGGGAGGAACGAAAGCGCACCGCTGTGAAGGAAAGGAAGGTGCGCTGGACAGAATGCAGCAGCGGAACGATAATCGTTTAACCTCGATAACCTTGTTTTCATACACACTAAAAAATACCCAACCAGTGGGTTTAAAACTTTAACAATTTTTTTTTAAATCAATGATTGGGTTTGTCCATATTTGACCCAAATGTGGGTTGAAGCAACCCAGCATTTTTTAGTGTAATTATTGGAAGCTAAAATCAGTTATGATTAATGGCACAACCGTACCCTCAGTGTTATTGTAGTAATATATATATACTTTTATAGTTTTAATAAATATTTTGTCTTAGCTTTAATTTATATATTTTTTAAGTTTTCTTTTTAAGTTTTTGTAAAAAAATTTAAGCTATAAAATTAGAATTAGAACCAACTTAAAATTAGAAAAGCTGCTTTGGTAACTAACTGAAATAAAATGAATTGGAAATAAAGAAAAAAATTACAAAAACTAGAACTGAAGATTTTCTTCAGTTCTAGTTTTTGTAATTTTTTTCTTTATTTACAATTCATTTTATTTCAGTTAGTTACCAAAGCAGCTTTTCTAATTTTAAGTTGGTTATGTTTTCCATCTAATATATATATATATATATATATATATATATATATATATATATATATATATATATATATATATATATATATATATATATATATATATATATATATATATATATATATTAGCTGGACAATAACTTTATTCTAGAGCTGCTGTAAAGCCAAAACAATCTCGGTTACTTTAATTTCCTATTATCAATGTATCAATGTTCCTAATATCAAAGGCCGCTTTGGAACAATCTACATTATATATATTTATATATATATATATATTTTTTTTTTAAAGCTTTATTTCAGTTAATAAACTACTCTGATCACCCTTATAATGTGTCTTTTCCAAGTCAAATGTGGTAAACTGTGAAACTACAACTTTGTCCCTAGAGTTTTGGATGTCTTATGAATCAGTGCGAACCGTGTAGTTTTGTGTGATATAAGTGGAAGGAAGTCGTGTTTTGTGTGATATAAGTGGAAGGAAGCCATTAGAGCACACTGTTCTGGACAGATTATCATTGTTCTCAGCATGTGTAAATGCGCTGGGTGGGAAAGAGAGGAATTTGTGTCTATTCATTGCGCAGAAATAATAAATGAAAATGATGATGTCACGTAAGAATTCTGTCCAATCTTTCATGGATTCCTGAGGAATGATCTGAGCTCAGACTCTGTAGTTCCTGCAAAGTATTGGAAACTGCTGCAAATTATTCTCCTTCTCGGTTTTCCACCAGCTTGAAAGCAGACACACATTTTTATGTTATAGGCCTACTTAAATTTATGGCATTTCATTTGTTCTTTTTTTGTAGCACAACCAGCATTTATTTATTCATGTTTTTAGTTTTGTTTGTTGTTGCCTATTTAGTGCCAATGTTATTTTAGCATAGTATATACTATTATAGCTTTTATTAATATATTGATTTAACTTTTTTATTTTCAGTTTACATTTGAATTTTTGTTAAATTTTTTGTAATTTTGTTTTGTGGTTTAGTAATTTTTATATATATTTATTTTGTTTAAGTTTAATTATTTCCAGTTACTTTTAGTTCTTCAACTTAAACGTTTCTGTTAATTGCCAAGATAAAAAAAAAAAAGGTCTAATATTTTATTTCAATTAACCTTTTTTTTCTTCTTGTTTTTAGTTTTAGTTAATGGAAAATAACCCTTAGTAGACTAGTGCACATTTGTGTTCAAATTGGCTCTGACTTGTTACTAGTAAGGACTTGCGAAAATGTACGAAATGCACAGAATTGTTAGATGTACAGTATGGTTGTATAATATATTTACGACTAGGCCTATTTAATTTGCTGCCCGGAGCTATTGTCCCCCTAAATATCATCAGTATACTTGTTTTAGTAACTTTTTGCATCACTAACTACTTTTTTTTTTTTTATGTAGCTTGACTGTTTGACAAAAAATTGTGAGTAGCTTGTAGTCGGTAAGTTTCACTCTCTGAACATTAGAGTTTCACAGTTTGCTGCAGACCCACCGCACAGGCTGCCAACACAAACACTGGATTCCTGCGCCCTGCGAAGTCTGGGCATGAGTGGGCTGTTATATTTGGATGATAAGAGCGAAATGATAAATCTATGGAAAAATACGGTAACCTTTCAAAGACTGTTAACATGTTATCTCAGATGACTTCTAGTAATCATAACTTTATGGTGGTGATGCAAGGAAATGGGTTGGCGGTGATCCATGGGATTGTTTTCCAGCCCCTGTTTCAGTAAAAAAAACAGTGTCTGTTTTCCTGTTCTTTGCCCTCTGGCCGTTCACGCCGTTGGAACATTAAAGAGATCTGTCAGCAAGACCATTGTGAGCTCTCAAAACAAAACCGCTAACAAGGTCTGCAAACACAAACGTGTTTTATTTATTTTACCGTAAGCCTGCAGCACATGTATCGTCATGGAAGTCAATATTGAGAATCCTGTTCCTAACGGATATTTGTTATTTGAAAACAAGCTAGATGTGCTTTTTGCCATTATAAATGACTACTTGTCTAGTAGGGAAATGGAAAACTACTTTTTTTCACAAAAAATGTTGATGCTTTGTCTGAATGAATGTTCTGGGTTTTAAAGTTTTTCCCCCAAAACAAGATTTTTCTGTTTTCTGAAGAAAATGTAAGTGGTGCTTGCACATGCAGACCTCGAGAGCATACTTGTGTAGTAGATGCCACATTCAACGGCTTCAGACACATCGACGTGTCCGCCATCTTGGAATGGTTAACATGATGAGTCTGTTCAGCACTCAACTAACAAATAAGTGCATTTTCATCGATAATGTCATAGCATTGTGCAGCCTATGGCTGTAAAAACAACCAAGCTATAAAATCCAGACGAAATGGGATAACCTTTCAGAGGTGAGAATGTGCAATATACATTTGCAGAATTATAACATTAATGATCAACTAAATGCTGTGAAAACCATCTGCTAATGTCTATTGCAGATATAGATATTCATGCATGTGAATAACTAGGTTTCAGATGCGCAGTCAACTTGCTATCGAGTGTTCACGGACTGGATTTGACTGTTCCAACATGGCGGATGGCGTGCATATAGCAGTCCATAAACGCTAATGAGGCATCTGCGTATAAGTGTAAGATTCTGGCTTGTTACCGGAGTGTTGCTAGGGTGCGCTGAGGGGTTGCTTGCTATGGGATATGCATTGGGTCTGTCTTTCAGAGTCCTATTGTTTAGAATATTGTGCAGGATTGGTTACATGCTGAAGGTAAATAAATTCTCGGGTTTAGGGGTTTGCTTACATTATTGCTTAAAGTTTGAGGTTTTTGCTGAGGCAAGAATCACCACTGAATATGTCTATTGGTTATTCTGGCAGAAAATGTAGGGTTATTTGCATAGCCAAAATGAGCTTTTCTTCTAAAAATATTTATTTTCTTTTTCTTGCTTGGATTCTAAATGGTTTCTTTTTCTGCTTAAAATGTTGTTTTTCAGGCTTCAGTTTACTGGAAAAATGAAATGGCTTCAGTTTCAGTATGAGGTGGTGTTCGGGGATTCACTTACGGGAGGGGCCGAGTTTGAAGGCTTGTTTAAACTTGTATTTGGCATCGGTGCCCATGGCCAGATCTGTAAAATAAGCTGTGACTCTGTGTTTCTTCATGATCCATTTTGCTTATTTTTATCTAAATAATACCTTGACTGGAGTGGGTTGCTGAATCTGTTAGCTTGGTAGTCAGTGGTCCATTACCTGAAGCATTAAGCTTTGGTGTGTAAATGATTCCTCAAACTACCTAGAATCCACATTGAAATGTGCTAAAAGCTGCTCAGAAGACCTTTTGACCTTGATTGCACAACAGTGCCCTACCAACCACAACGTCTAGCATTCTTGTGAAAATATAAACATCTAGTTATTTAGTTACTGTTTTCATGTGCATCTTTTTACGGCTTTGATCCAGAAGTTTCTTTGATTTAAGTGAGGTAGGAGTGAAGTAGGAGGTGCAGCATTGTGCTAATTTAATCTTTCCTAGGAAGGAATGTGATGCGTTTTGTTTTTGCTCCCTCGTGAATTCTCTTTGGGAAGTCCAGCGCTGATAAGATGCTCGTGATGCGTATCAACATTGCGCCACATTTTCTCAGCTTCAGTCCTCAAATATGATTGAGCATATCTTATCAAATGCTGTTTTAATGCCTTTAAAAACAACTGAACATGTTGTATCTACACGAGAGGGCTTGTTTAATCTGATTTTTGCATTCCTAAATCTCAGTTTGATGTTTTGTTTAGGCTATGATTTATGCATGATAAAAACAGGTGAGGACTGGAAATTCTGGATTTTCGGGGAATAAATAGGGGGGTAGTGATGAGGTAGATTACTGCTTTTATACAAAACATTGAATAGTGTGATTAATTCTGATTTACATTGCATCAAGCTGTATAATTATATTATGGAAAATCTATTCTATAGGATAAGGAAAAAATTATCTAAATTTAATACAGAAGAATATGTTATAATATTGTTGATAAATATCAACAATAGTTGCTGTAATAATTTTCAGTGATTATGCAATTTCTCTTTTTTTGGGGGTTTATATTTTAAATGCTTTCTAGTACGTTTATTTAATCCAAGTAGCAATGATGCATAAAGTATCGAAATAATGGAATATTGAAAAGAGAAACCATGTATAAAAATGATACCAAATGCTATTATATGTGTGTGTATACTAACCAGAAGAACTGCTGTAATCTGTAATGTGTGTGTGAGTGTGTGTGTGTGCACTTGCCCAATGTTCTTGGCTTTCCAGCGTTCTTTACTTATGTATGTGTGTGTAAAGAAAACAGTGAAATTGTGGTGTGTTTATTAATTTTTTATTAAAGTGCCCCTGTTGTGCTATTTTAAAGGCTACAAATATAGTTTTGTAGGTCTCCTACAATAGGAATTGCAGGGTGATCCAAATTGTCATGAGTGCTTGTTATAAAAGAGACGCATCATTCTTATACTGTTGTGTAAGTCAAAGAAAATTATATATAACTAATAACAGTCTTTAGGTCTGAACACAGCATATATATGAGACTTCATTATCTTAATGCAGTATGATTTGATTTCCTATTTTTTCTGTTGGTTTTGCAAAATTGAGATTAATGCTAAAAGTTTGTGCAGTTAAAAAAGGTTGATGATAATGATGAAAAAAAAAAAAAACATTTTTAGCAATATTGTGTCAGTATCACAATCCCAGATTATGTTATACCCTCTGATTTATGTCCTGTAAAACAGATTTTTTGTGTGTGTTTTGTCGTAGGTTGTGTTCTCCAGGTCTCGGGTGTGTTCAGCTCTTTCTGTAAGCGGTAAAGCATTGCTGGTTCGGTCAGTATGCAGGGCTGGGTGATTCTGGCTCTGTGTCTGAGCCTCGGGGTCTTACGCTCTCGAGGGCAGAATGGTGAGTGTCATCAAATTCCTAGCCAGATTGATCAGGACATGTTAGAGAATTAAAAGTGGTCACCCCAGGTTTAACTCGGATTACATGACATCAACAAAACATGTCGTAACCCTGGTTAAATTTAGTGTTAGTGTGATTTTGACACTACAATAAAATGCATCAGTACATTTTATTCCATTCAAAATTTTGAGGACTGTAATATTATGTCATGATATTTTATTCAGAATTCTCTGAAAAAGAGCAATATTGTGAAATATTTTTACAGCTTCAAATAACTGTTTTCTATTTATCTTCTAAGTGTAATTTATTCCTGTGAAGCAAAGCTTCATTACTCCCGTGTTCAGTGTCACATGATCCTTCAGAAATCATTCCAATATGCTGATTTGCTGCTCAAGAAACATTTCTTATCAATGTGGAAAGCTTGATTGTACTTTTAAAAAACTGCTCAGTGTATAGATGGTTTAATTCATTACAGGTTTACTATGATTTAGGGCTGGGCGATATGGCCAAAAAAAAAAAATCTTTTTTTATATCAGTCGATATCGATAATTATCACGATAAAAGTCAAATCTTTATTTCTTTCAAGTTTAAAGGCAGATTTTTGCTCCTAAGTGAAAGTTGTTGAAACCAGAGCGTTAATTGTGGTTTTAAACTACTCTTTATTGTCAGAATATATCATGACAAACACTTTTCACAAATCTGAGGTAGAACATTCAAACATTTGTCATTTTTCCTTAACAAAATAAATAACTTTATTGGACAATTAATTTCTTAGTTTCTGCATGTGCTAATTTTTATTTGGTAAAATGTAATATTCTGACTGTTTGAGTTTTATTAAACTTAACCATTGGTCATCCAGTATCATGCATTTAGATCATGATAACCACAGATAAAACCAGGCATAGCCTGTAGCACCTCACCATCATGGCAAAATGTAACTTTATGGTTTCTATGGTATTTGTATGAAAAACAGTAGCCTAAATACATTATTAAATACTGTAATTATATTCCATTAGTCCTTTAATACATTGTCTACATTAATAATATAATACAATTCAATATGTATATCCCACATTTCATGGTGCAGTTAATATTACTAGGCGAACGTTACAGTAAATCCATGGTAAATGATGGGAATTTGTAGACGGAAAAGCTGTATATCGTTGTGCACAGTGTTTCTCCTGTTTGTCAGCGCGGTTTCATCTGCCTTTAAACTGGTTTAAATCACTGAGACATTTGTGTTCTTCGCTGAATTCAAGCGCTTCTCACTGGATCTCGTGACGAGAGCGATCAGAGTAAACGCATCGGCTCTAGTGAGCTCGCGCTGTGCTGCCGTTTGGACTTTGAGCCGAGCGGATAAACGGTCCGTGTGGCGCGCGGTTCAAATGAGTTTCGTTCCGCTTTTGGCGCATAAACATTATCGAACGTCTATCGAACTCTTGATATCGTTTTATCGAGAAAAATTAGGCTATATCGCGATAATTATCGTTATCGTTTTATCGCCCAGCCCTACTATGATTTACCAACTGAAATGAATGCCCAAGTCATTTCTTCTTCTCTCTCTCTCTCTCTCTCTCTCTCTCTCTCTCTCTCTCTCTCTCTCTCTCTCTCTGTGTGTTATTGTACAGGTCTGAGTGAACTTCCTGTGCCCCATGGTTTATCACTACAGCCTGATTTACCTGCACAGACTCTTTCTTTGTCATGGCAAAGTGACTCATCGCTTTTTGACATCGAGATTTTCCACACCGAGCTCATGAATGTGGTGCTAAATGTAAGCGCTCTCACATCTCTGCCGTTGGATGTCATGTCGACTGTTAATCTGTGTTTTAGTTATTTAGGGTTGATGCATGCATGTGGGTGTGAGACATTAAGCACTGGGAATCATTACTGGAACATCATGTCTTTTGTTCCACATCCAGGTCTTTGTGATACAATGCGGTTCCACCTTTATTTCAGTAACGAGAGATTAAATGCAAATACATTCAAACCAGTTTCTCCGCTCAATGTTTTCCCATCTCCTATGAGTCACCGACTGTGACTTTAAGAGCAACATGTTATGATAGCGATTACATTCATGTCTAACTTGTTTTGGAATTTATTGGCTAATGTTAGTCTGTCTATATTGCAAAATATTTTTTGCTTATTTGGATTGATTGTTATTGCATTCTAGACCCATAAAGCAATAATCAAGGCAATGTTGATTACCACAGAAAACAATATCTGCTGGCCTTTCATTGTAATTGCATTACCGTTCCTTTTTAACTGAGGGACGAGTCTAAATGGCTTCCTGTGGTAATCGATGGCATGCCACAGACTCTGTCGATACATCTGATGTAATTGCTTTAGAATATTCATGTCAACATGAAATCTGAATTTATGTGTTTACTTTCGTAGTTTGAGTTCTTGGTCTTATTGAGTACAATTCATCAGTGCACATTATTCCAAATCTGCCATCAAAAAAAAAACTTCCTTTGCTTCTAAACCATCTTTTTTATTTGGGCTGATTATTTTTGTATTTTTTTGGCTGGAAGGAAGGAAAATAATGTGAACCAATAGCCAAAAAGCTGTTGTTGTAGGTAATGCAGACTTTCTAAATACATTGCTGATAATTAACACAGGAACTTATAGCCATAGAGTTTCCTGTGATAATAGCAAATTTTTTAAAAAGCATTATGGGATATTTTGAGATGCTTTGGAGAGTGAATTTGACTTTCAGCATACACGTCCCTGTCAAAAGTTGAATGGAGTAGATCACTCACAATCCACTGCAAACTCATAGAGTCTCTATTAGTGCCCTCACTTTTTCAGCGGCCTTAGTTTTTGAAGGGTTTTTCCATTCGTTTTTTTTCTATAAGGATTTCAAAAAAGACTTTGTTTAAGAGTTACAAGCAATGGCATGAACCAAACCAACCAGCTTCACGGTGAACCACAACATTACAAACTTTGATTCGAAGCAAAAAAGTATTTGAATATCAGACAAAAAGATACAACACTGTGTACTCACCGGCTTTAATGAGGGAAAGAACTACAGGTCCATGAAGCAAATTTAAAATGGGGAATTATGAAACTATTCATTTAAAGAGCAACTTGCAGGTTAAATTTATAACTGAATTAATACTTGATTTTGTCTGAAGAGGTTTTTTAAAAACATATATGTAGAAATTACTAATGAAATCTAATTGGTTGTAGAGATTTTGATGAAAATGTGCTAGGCTCTGGAATACGCCTTTCCCCCTATAGACCTTATGTAGCTCCGCCCCTTTTCAGCGCTGCGCTCATTGTCTTTTGACTTCCGGTCTGTATTTTCACAGCGATTTGCGTGTTTATTAATGAACGGCTCGTTTTAAAATCTTCCCGGTCGATTTACATTTGTTAAGTCATCTGCTTTAAACATTACAGTCCTCATGATAACTTTCGTTAACTTTACATTAAGTAAATCCACTTAAAAAGCTAATTACTCCTGGACAGAAATTCCATATAAATATACAGAGCGACCGCAAAACGGAAGTTAAAAGACAATATTCCAAAGATGGCGGCGCCCTTGTTTCTCTGGTGCATAAGGTCTTATAGACGCGTCATATGACGTATGCCGAGGTAAATATGAGCTCGCGTTCAGCCAGCGCTCTCATTGTGGGTGTAGTAGTTAGAGCAGTAGTGAGCGACAGAGAAAGTTTTAGATCGAGTTTTAGGCTACGTTTACACGTAGGTGGCTATTTTCATAAACGGACATTTCACCCCTCTTCGTTTTCAAAAATAACATCGTGCACACAAACCTGTGTATATGCTGTCAAGAGCATGCCAAACCTGTAGGTGGCAGTGTAACGAGAAGCTCAAGGCCACCTTAGCCAATCAGAATCCCGTAAATAGTCACATTCTGTGACGTCGCTGCCTAAAACTCCGGTTTTCTCTGTTTACATGCAAACGTGCAAACGAAGATTTTCAAAATCTCCACTCTGGCCGGAGTTTTTAGAAAGAATCGGTTTCATTGGCGAATCCTCCGTTTGCGTGTAAACGAAGGGCGCAAACGAAGGGAAATGTCTCCGTTTTTCAAAATAACCATGTACGTGTAAACGGGGCCTTAGAGAAGCCATAATGGTAAATTATTGTGTTTGTGCTGGTTGCACAAAATCCAGCCTGTCAGGACATCGTGTCCATCATTTTCCTTCTAGGAAAAACAAGGCTTTTCGTTCTTGGGTGCGTTTTGTTCAGGTGAAGAGAGCAGACTTCACTGCCGCGTCTGTCACCGCACACTCGGTCATAGGCATGCTCGTCGGAGAACTCGGTTTCTTCATTTACATCCATTGTAATTTGTAACCTGAGCTCTTTCAGTGCACGCATCTTCGGGTTCTCCCGCCGGATGTAGGCGCGAGCACAACATCAACTGGCAAACGCAATGTAAGCGGAACGAAACTGAGCTACTCGTTATTGTGTTTGTGTGGACCGTTTATCAGTTTGGACCAGTGCAGCGCGAGCCTGATCAAGCAACACTGTAACTGCGAGATCCAGTAAATCAAGCATTTGAATTCGCCACAGAAGTAATAACATCGCTGCGAGATCTAGTGAGAAATATTCACATTTCTCCGTTATTAACGGATCAAACAGCGCTGACGTGGAAACCAGGAATAAACATTGTGCAATGAATGAACGAACTATCCAGTGTCCACAGATCAGCAACATTCACCATGGCTTTACTGTAGTAACACTAACTGCAACCATGCAAGTTTGGCATTTTCCACTAAGGCCCAGTATGCATCCACCTCCCTGCAACACTGACTTTCCTCAGCTGTAAACATTGCCTCGCATTTCCCACACAAGCACCTATGGAACAAAAAATGTTAGCAGGAATAAATATCTCTCTGTCTCTCGATGAGAAACCGCTAAGTTATATCACGTAACGTTAGTCTGGGCGGATATTAATGAGCATGACAAACGCCTGATCAAAGCTTAGTTTCTGTTATTGTAAGTTCCAATATGTTCTGTCTAACATTGATCCTGGCCTGTCCCTGCTCTCTTGGCAGCCTAGAAGGCTCATAATTGTATGGCTGTGGTCCGTCAACAATTTCCTCAGCGTCCGAAATGTCATTGCAATCCATATTTCCCTGTTGTTTGAACCGACAGCTCTCCCTCGTGCCACGTCACGACTCTCGCCCGTCACGCCCATTTTCAGATGCGGAAGTAAAATTTTCTCACAAAAACGACTCCAGAAGCCACTGTAGCGTATTTATAATTTGTTTTTTAAGAAAATCTAGTTCCTACATTATTTTTCTATACATTGACTTGTTGGGTCTTCTAACCTGCAAGTTGCTCTTTAAAGAAGTTACTTATATACTATACAACAAATTGTATATCTTGCGCAAAGTAGTTTAAGTCTATTACATAATTTGCTGTGCTTCAAGGGAGCTAAAGACTTCTTTTGGTGAAATTTGCTTAGTTGTCACAATTCTTAGATTGATGGAGATGGGTTTTTTTGTGCAGAATTATGGGTAATGTTTTCACCATTCCGCTGTTTAGCACGATTCTTTAAAAAAGTTGAAATGTGGGCTGACTGCTTTAACAAAATCTTACACCATCAATTAACAACCTTGGAGCTCATAGTAGGTCTGTCTTTAAAGGTTTATAAGTTATTGTTAAAAATCAATTCCCTTATGGAAAAAATGAATGGGGTTTTTACTTCCAGAACCCGACTCTGTTACACTCTATTCTGACTTTTACCATCCAATCAAATGCAGATGGTATAAATCAACATCACTATATGTTGTTTCCAAGAGCGTAGATTTGGTTTGAACATTGGGGGGGGTTGAAGTTTGGGTATGCCTCATTTTCATGTGATCATGGTATAAATATTGGGGGGGTTGTAATGCATAGATTTAAATATTGGGGGGGGTTATCTCTCCCCCCCCCCAAATTACGCCCCTGGTTGTTTCACCCGGAATCACATTGTGGAAGTGAATCGGGTTGCGAATGCTGACTTTAAGATCAAAGGGTCAAAACTGCTTATCACTTTCATAATGTAGAGCATGGTGCTTTCAATTCCTAGATCATGCGTTCGATTCTCAGGAAATGCATGAACTGATCAAATTTGAGAGAAAATTTACATGAATACATTTGGCAGATGCAGTGATTTACATTGTTTTAATTTGTAGGAGACGGTGGCAGTTAAAACAGATCCTGTGACAGGACATTGTGGTTGGACCTGGCACTCACCGTTACCCTTGGAGTGCACTTCTCATTCAGTGCAAATCAGAGCACGAAACCAGCAGTCGGTCAGCCAGTGGAGCCCCCTTCAGACCATTCCAGGTACTGAGAAAACACTTCCGAAATGCTGCTGGTCCTGAAACCGGTCCTGCTCGGCCTGGGCATCTGCAAACCTTTCTCAAAACCAGCCCACAAACAAACGTACTAGCACTTTGTGGTCCTTGTTTTGAGAACTTATTTCAGCATTCAAAGTCATTTAATTCAGTGGCTCTATTGTGACAGTGAGTTTTATGTGTTAAGTATTTCACAAATATGATATGTAGGATCTAAAGATGTTTTATTTCAGACAGACATGGAAAATAAAGTTGCTGGAGTAGCTTTGCAGTGTGACAAATTTAGGAACTGGCCTTTTTAAATGTAGACAGACACATCTGTTGATTATAATGGCAGTGATCTAATTTTGTACCAGATAGTTTTGTTTCTGCGCTTGGAGCTGTTTTGAAAGCTATAAAAGGACATTTTCTGTTTTGACATTGCTCTTTGGATGCACTAGAAAACATTTCTTCTTTAAAGAAAAGTTAAAGTTGTTATTTAAACCATTTACACCCCAACCCTCATCCTTTTTTCTCTAGGGTCGGATATTCCCGAGAAGTCAGAGTCTTACATGTTTCCCCAGGATAAGGTGGTTCCTGTGGGCAGTAATATGACCTTCTGCTGTATTGTTAAGGAAAAGTATAATTTCAAAGAAATGTTGTACAAGGGTCAGAAGATGAGCGCCACACGTCTGAGCAGAAGAACTTACGCCATCACCGTAACCAACCAGCCAGCGTCTGCCAACACGGGCACAAATGTGGTCTGCTGTTCCCCAATGTTGACCCTCACAGGAGCTGTGGTGTTTGTAGGCTGTGAGTATAATTCATCGTTATATAAGAAATAATTAAGAAATGTGTATTAAATATTCATAATTATACATGCATACCATTTATGTTAGGGTTATGCTCACCAAAGCTGCATTTATTTGATCAAACATACTGAAATATTAATAATTTGAAATACTTTTACAATTTAAAATAACAGTTTTCTATTTTTCTAGTCTTCACTGTCACATGATTCTTCAGAAATCATTCTAATATGCTGATTTTCAGCTCAAGAAACATTTCTTATCATCAGTTGAAAACAGTTGTGCTGCTTAATATTTTTATGGAAACTGTGATAAATTTTTTTCAGGATTTTTTGATGAATTGTTTTAAATAATATAATTAAATAAGTGTTTTTTTTTTTAAGTTTTATATATAAAATATGTAAAATGCTATATGGTTGACTGTGGCTGTAGTTTTTTTTTTTCCCCTAGATATTTATCTTAATTAGTGGTTTGCCAAAATATCATGATATATAAACTCAATAAACATATATATCCACGACTGTGAAATACATATACGATCTCAGAAAACAGGAATATCTGAGTGTTCATTTTTAGCATAATGACTAGCACTGGATGATTGCTGTGCAGTGTTAAAGAGCGACTTCATGTGGCTTTTGCTGTATGTAATTGCTGCAGATCCGCCGGGCGATGAGGGGTTGGTCTGCGAAACGCGGGACCTGGCATCCGCAGAATGTTCTTGGAAGAAAGGACGAGACACTCACTTGAAAAGAAAGATCAACCACACTAAATACACCCTTAATGGAAGGCAAGAAACACACTACACAAGAACCACTGACCACACTATAGCATTTGGCGCTCGGGACCGTAATGTCCTTGGTACATAAAAAGATCACCAAACAGCAAACCACATTAAATGAGATGGAAAAGGATACTTATGTCATGTATATATTTACTGCTAATCAAGGAATTCCATTAGTTCTTGTCTGATGTATATATATTACATATGAATATTTATGAATATATATTATTTAATAATGATAATAATTATTTGTATTAATAAATGTTACATGCACTAACATACAAAGTTTAGGGTCGATTCAGTCTGATTATTTTAAAAAGAAGTCTCTTTTGCTCACCAAGGCTGCATTTATTTGATCAAAAATACAGTAAAAACTTCTATATGTTTTCTATTGTAATATACACTCACCTAAAGGATTATTAGGAACACCTGTTCAATTTTTCATTAATGCAATTATCTAATCAACCAATCACATGGCAGTTGCTTCAATGCATTTAGGGGTGTGGTCCTGGTCAAGACAATCTCCTGAACTCCAAACTGAATGTCAGAATGGGAAAGAAAGGTGATTTAAGCTATTTTGAGCGTGGCATGGTTGTTGGTGCCAGACGGGCTGGTCTGAGTATTTCACAATCTGCTCAGTTACTGGGATATTCACGCACAACCATTTCTAGGGTTTACATAGAATGGTGTGAAAAGGGAAAAACATCCAGTATGCGGCAGTCCTGTGGGCGAAAATGCCTTGTTGATGCTAGAGGTCAGAGGAGAATGGGCCGACTGATTCAAGCTGATAGAAGAGCAACTTTGACTGAAATAACCACTCGTTACAACCGAGGTATGCAGCAAAGCATTTGTGAAGCCACAACATGCACAACCTTGAGGCGGATGGGCTACAACAGCAGAAGACCCCACCGGGTACCACTCATCTCCACTACAAATTGGAAAAAGAGGCTACAATTTGCACGAGCTCACCAAAATTGGACAGTTGAAGACTGGAAAAATGTTGCCTGGTCTGATGAGTCTCGATTTCTGTTGAGACATTCAGATGGTAGAGTCATAATTTGGCGTAAACAGAATGAGAACATGGATCCATCATGCCTTGTTACCACTGTGCAGGCTGGTGGTGGTGGTGTAATGGTGTGGGGGATGTTTTCTTGGCACACTTTAGGCCCCTTAGTGCCAATTGGGCATCGTTTAAATGCCACGGCCTACCTGAGCATTGTTTCTGACCATGTCCATCCCTTTATGACCACCATGTACCCATCCTCTGATGGCTACTTCCAGCAGGATAATGCACCATGTCACAAAGCTCGAATCATTTCAAATTGGTTTCTTGAACATGACAATGAGTTCACTGTACTAAAATAGCCCCCACAGTCACCAGATCTCAACCCAATAGAGCATCTTTGGGATGTGGTGGAACGGGAGCTTCGTGTCCCTGGATGTGCATCCCACAAATCTCCATCAACTGCAAGATGCTATCCTATCAATATGGGCCAACATTTCTAAAGAATGCTTTCAGCACCTTGTTGAATCAATGCCACGTAGAATTAAGGCAGTTCTGAAGGCGAAAGGGGGTCAAACACAGTATTAGTATGGTGTTCCTAATAATCCTTTAGGTGAGTGTATTTTAAAAGGTAATTTGTTCCTGTGGTGCAAAGCTGAATTTTCAGCATCATTAATCCAGTCTTCAGTGTCACATGATCCTTCAGAAATTATTCTAATATGCTGATTTGCTGCTTTGTGTTATTAACGCATGTCCTGCATATCATTACTGCAGATTCAAGAATTACATTAATGTTCTAATGTAATTATTGCACCATTTCCTGTCTGAATGAATGAACGTCTAGTTTTTATAAACCGTGTTTCTGTCCGCAGGAACTGTTCGGAGGCTAATGAAGGGAAGACCTGGTTGTGCAGCTCGCAGGTCTGGGAGGAGAACTGGACTCTGGTGGCTCAAAATCCTCTTGGAACAGTTCGGCTTACTGACTCTGCCAAACTCGCTGACCGCGGTACCACATTTTCAATACGTTCCCCTTTTAATCGAGAAAATCTGCATTATAAATAGAGTCCAAGCGACTGTGTCTTAATATTCTCACGAGTGAGAACTCTTCTCTGACGGTGTTGTCTCCCTTCCAGTACATCTGTTGGCTCCAGCAAATGTGTTAGCTGTTGAAGTCGAGGCGTGGAAAGCCACACTGAAGTGGAACTGGCCTGTGGCGGCGTATAAAAAGCTGGAGATGCTCTGCCAGCTGAAGCTCATCGGCCGTGAACTTTCCAGCACAGTAAGTTCACTGCTCAAATTTCAGCTCCCAGAATCCTGCTTGCTTTTTGTGTGGTCTTGGGAGTTAAAGGGGTAGTTTACCCCAAAATGTAAATTCTGCCATCATTTACTCAAGAAAAAAACACAGCTTTTATGTCAAGATGTTGAGAAAATTATGATTACTATAAAACACCATTAAAGTAGTCCGTTTAACTCGTGTGCTATTGTACAAGTCGCCTAAAGTCATACAATAGCTTTAAAGTTTTAATAATTCACCTCAGCCAAATTTAATTTGCGCATGTGCATTTTTTTAAATGAACAATTGTCTGTGAATAATGACTTGTATTTCAATTTGTTCGTCACATAAACATTATGGTGTGCATATTGTTATCGTTATTCATGCTTTTCAATATTTTCTGCAAAATATTGAAAACAAAATTGTGTTTAAAAGAAGACTACACAAGTTTAAAATGATATGAGAGTGGAATAAATGATAACAGAATAAATTTGGGTTACTTTTCCCTTAGTGTTTTCCCCGTTCTTTTTTTTTACTTTAAACTATTACTCAAGCCACCTTGGCAATGATGTTTTTTTAATCAGTTTAACCAATCATGTAGGACTATATAATATTTAAAAATGGCTACTGATTTCTAACCGATGGGCTGATATTTCTCACTCTGTGTCTTTAGCGTAACTACAGTGGCACAGGTTTGTCATCTGTGATGCTGGAGAACCTGTGGCCAGATGTGGACTACACTGTGACTGTGCGCTGCGGATCCAAGCACGCTTTCTGGAAGTGGGGGAATGAGAGCGCCCCCTACAGCATACACACAAAAATGGACCGTGAGTGGTTAAAATAACTTGCAGAAAATGTAATAATAAATCTGAA
Source organism: Rutilus rutilus (assembly GCA_021464565.1). Taxonomy (NCBI): domain Eukaryota; kingdom Metazoa; phylum Chordata; class Actinopteri; order Cypriniformes; family Leuciscidae; genus Rutilus; species Rutilus rutilus. Next base: position 43,276,168 of record JAJAQA010000007.1, read on the forward strand.
ATGATATAGTCTATTTTGTCTGTTTCTTAGTCACCACATATGACAGGTCAGATATATTATGTTTAATCACTCACATGCTCTAAAACACGGTGTCATTTCCTTATTGTTAACCCTGCTTTTCTACATCATTTCCTGTTATTTTAGTGTTTATTGTATATTAAGTTTCTAAAGATCTATAACAAAGTCTGTTCATTTTCAGGTCCTGATGCTCTTGATGTCTGGCTCTGGATGGACAGCAGTAACACAGGACATGTTTTTTGGAAAGTAGGAAAAAACATTGTTTTACATTCATCATAATCAAGGATATGAAACTTATGTCAAAAAACTGAATAATGTGTTATTCTTCTAAGAAGTAAACATGGTGCCATCTGACTCTTTCCATTCAGCCGCTGTCTGTGAGGAAAAGTCACGGTGCATTAGTCGGCTACAAGGTTTCTCAGAGCTCAGCAGAGGAAGACGGGTGGACATCGGTTTCTCTTCCTCCTGAGAGATTAAACTTTTCCATCATCCTTAACAACGGCAGTGACATCACCGTTGCCGTGGCAGCACAGAACCCAGCTGGTCTCTCTCAGCCTTCCGCTGTGACCACACCAGCATACAGAGCAGGTAGAGGGAGCCTGGGACATTTCCTCAGATACCGGATGATTCAAATGTTTTGTGCATCATTTTACCACACCTTCTAAAAAACTTTAGTCAAATAAAAGTATTCATATTTAAAAATGTAAATATGTTAATATTATGTATGTATGTGTGTGTATATATATTTTATTATACACTATCATATATATATATATATATATATATATATATATACACATACACATACACACACACACATTTTTATTAATATTATTATTTTTATATTTTAAAAACATTTAACATGGCTAGTTTGACATTAAAAGTGTATTTTAACATTTCAGTGTATTCTGTGTGAAAAAAATATCCCCAAAAAGGCCTTTTTAGCTATTTTATGTATAAATTAAATAAAAATAACAAAATAATTTTTAATTACGGAGCCCCAGCTCATGACATGCGGACTAAAAATATATATATCGTGGCGATGAATTAAGAATTTGTTCCCAGGACTTATTAATCTGTTCCCTTGGTTTGATTTAACAAGGGAACAATTGATGTGGCCATGATTTAGTAACTCAAGGGAATGAATTATTCTATTGTGCGAACGATTTAAATCTTAAAATGAGGGAACGAATTAGTAAAACGTGTTGACGTAAGTTATGGGAATGAATTGTTAATTTGATTATACATATTTTTTTCCCTGCATGTCATGTGCAGGGCTCCTTATCAAATTAATTCTAATTAATTAGGCTTTTATGAATGGCACTTCAGCACTGATTGCTGTATAATGCAATTAACTGTTTTAATCCATTGACATTTGATCATTTGTCCTGTAGATTCCCAGCTGTCTGTGTCTGAGCTGCTTGGCACAAATAGGACGTTTCACCTCTCCTGGCAGCCTAACGCCAATGCCAGCAGAGGGTACGTGGTGGAGTGGGTCCCGACCGGCTGCCGTGGCCTGTGCAAGGTTAACTGGGAGAAAGTTCCAGAATCAGACAGCAGCTTCACTATGAAGCCAGGTGAGTCCTTTAGATGAATCTACAAGTCACTCATCTATTGAAGTTTTCTTTTTAATTTCCTGTTCTTTTATTAAATACATTGATCCCTAAAAGTATTTGTACACTTAAAAATGTCTGCATGGCGTTGCATTAGATAATAAAATACCAAACCATCTGCCCTCAAATGCTGTAGGATCTTTTCTCTTCACTGACTCAATATATTTGAAACGGCTGTTTTGGGGGATTTTTAGTTGATATATGAGCTCAGTTCTTCTCAAGTTCACAGGGGTGTCCTGGCAGAGAACCACAGGTTTAGTGTTCATCTCATTAAAGTGCCCCTAGTATGTTTTCTTTTCAGATATTAACTTTCATATAGCAGTTTGTGAATGTTAAAAGGTCTGTTGTTTTGCAAAGCAAAGTGCAGGATAAATGGAGTTATTGTCTCCCAAAAGAACCGATTCTGAACTCCCTGAGACGAGTCGTCAGTAATTCCAGCCTTCTTGAACCTATGTTGGTTTGTAGCAAATTTGCATAATGCCCAGCTATGGCCTTCATTGGCTGCCCACGAACAAAGACGTCATTGTTACTGTTCATATCACTGTGTTTACAAGTGCTGAGTAAACCTTTAGAGCTTAAACTCACATATGGTAACAGGCGTTTAGTTTCAGATGCACACTGTGTAAGTGTTAGACCAATCACAACAGACTGGGCCATCTGACCAATCAGAGCAGAGCAGGCTCTCAGAAAGGAGGTGTTTTAGAGTGACTGGATCCTTTATTGAACTTTTTCAGACACTGTGAGAAAATTCTCACATACATGCCAGTTGGTTTGATATTTTGTTATTTCTGATGCAATGATATTCATTTTTAAATTGTGTGAATTGAGTCCAGTCCAAATACACTGTGGAAAATCTACTGGAATTTCTTCATGCTTTGTTTACACCACAACTGAATGTTTTTTTCCATGCGCCTGGTTGATTGATGAGTCTCTGCTGATTTCAGACTCTCTGGAGGAAGGAGTGAGGTACACCGTATCAGTGTATGTTCTCTCAGCCGGCGCTGCTTCGCTGCTGCAGAGATGGCACGGATACTCGCAGGAAATGAGTAAGAGAACCATTGCTCTTCACCGCTCATAAAGAGCTTTCACACATACAGCCTTTGCCCGTAAATTTCGACAAAATCTTTCCACTAAGAAGTCCTGTGTGACTTGTTGATAAAATGCTGGCAAATCTTTCAACTTTTTGTGCAGGCATGTGAATGGCAGCATTATGTAATTTATGTAAAACACAGACAGCCGATGCTTGTGTGAATAGCATATTCACGCCTTTACTGGAAACGTTAATTCACCCATTTTATGGGAAGTTTGTGTGAATTGGCTTTTGACTTTTTTTTACTGATGCAAAATAGCATCTGGTTATTTTTTGGTTAACCGCTAGTTTAAATAACCCATGCAATGGTCTGACAAGCACAGGTTTACCTTCAGGAAGGTGGGGCAGGACATATAAAAGATCCCACCCCTTTCTTTTCATATAGTTTATGCCAGAGCCTGGAAAAATCACTTAGTAAGGTATCATGCATGAAAGTCAATGAATAAAGCAAATAAGTTCCAACCACATTTGAGGTTTAGGGAAGAATATACTATATGTCGCTTAACTGAAACCACTGAGGAATCAAGATATTTAGTAGACATCCTTGTGCATGCTTGTATTTAAATATGTGTGTCTGCAACTTTATTTAGTCAACATTAAGTCAAGTATGCTTGCATATCATTATCAAAGTCCTCTAAGCTTACAGACATGAATAAAGATCCACAAAAATTTTTGATTTCATGTGATCTTAAATGACTTAAACCGCTGCTGCTAATTATACTCGCTGATTTATGCATAATCTCACTGTCTAGAATTGCTTTGTTTTTGACTATTTGTGTGTTAATAATTTATTTTAAAACTCTTTATTTTTATACTTTCCTTATACAGGGAACACATGTACAATAGTAGTGCTAACTATGCCAATTTACATTAATAACAAAAAAATGATGGCACAATATACATGCAGTAACCATTTCTATACCTTCAAATAAACATTAAAAGAATAAAGCATGTAATGTAGTTAACAGAGCCAAAAAAATATTAACCTAACCCACTTATTAACTTCTTTTTGCTTCTCTCGTTCGATCTTCTGTAGTTCCTGAAGAGCCAGTTGGTGAACTATCAGCCAATCAAACTGGCTCGGACGTGCTGTTGTCTTGGAAAGCTGCCGCGATGGAACACCAGCGAGGCTTCATACGCGGATACGCCATCTACCTGGCAAATGCTGCACGTCTGTATCTCGTTGGTAAGCACTTTCACACATTTGTGAATAGAAAAACCATCTGCCGATAAGAACAGAAATGCTTTATTATTGCATTATAGTTCAAGCAAAATGACTAACTGGTCAATGGAAAGTTTGCCAAAACACGAATTTGGCCTCTTGTTCCAAATTAAAACTTCTATCTCATCATGTATTACATTACATTACATTATATTATCCAACGCTCGAAATGGATTTGTAAAAATCGCATTTCATGTGATTTTTGTTTTTGTTTTTGCCGGTCAAACTTGCTAAATCTGATCGGATTTCAATTGGTTATGCACAAATTGGATTTGGCCTGACAGTCTGTCTATAATGTATTTTAACAAAAATAAAACTTTTTTTTTAATCTTTTGTTATATATTTTAATACTTGTCTCATGTGGTTGTGCTCCTAGCTAACATCTCTGATCCTGAGGTGCGCTCATACAGGGTGAAGGGTTTGCCTCTGAGCTCGCACAAGTTCATAGTGAAGGCCTACACTTCAGCTGGGGAGGACACGGGGTTGACTGTGGCCATTAAAATGGAGATGGACAGTAAGACATTGTGATGCTCATTTAGAGATTCTGCCATTAATCCTGTAGCCTTACTTAGTATCAATGCCAGCATTTGTTGGGATATCTGAACTGCTTAAATAGAACAACTAATAAATTCAGATATTGCAGATAACACAAGATTATGTCCTTCTCCTAAACCTCTCGTTTTCTCTGTTCATCCAGCGGCCGACATGCTGTTTGTTGGAATTCTTGTGCCGTTGGCAGCCATGTTCTGCTGTCTCATCCTCATCAGCATCTGCTGCTACAAGAAGAGAGAGTGGTAGGACTTTATTCATGTGTTTTAATGTTAAATCATTTTGACCTACAGCGATGTTTGCTGCAACAGACAGTGTTCTTTCAGTCTTACTGATCAGTCAGTGTTATTTAGGTAACGTTAATATACTAATACAGTGTATGTTAGTATTTGGATTACATTAATTGGTACGTTAATTCGAATTTTAGTTGGTTTTAGTAATTTTGTTGTGTTTTTAACGAAAACAACACAGATGAAAATCAGTTATTAACGTGTTTTCTTAATGATTTTCTGTTATTTATTTAATTCCAGGGTAAAGAAAGCTTTCTATCCTGAAATTCCTGGACCTAAAGTACCTGGAGACTGGTCGTCCCCACCGGTAAAACAGTTTTTAGTGGTGTTTGGCATTGAATCATGTCTTGATTTAAACACAGACGCAATCTCATTCTTAAATGAGAGAACTCATTCAGAACATGCAAATCTATGTTTCGCGGAGCTTCACACTGTCGCTGAGCCAGAGAGAGCAGTTATCTTTTAACAGTCTGTTAACAGTCTTTGCAACCACACAGTTTCATGATTTCTTTGTTACAAATATTCATATTATCACAGAAGTACTGGGATACAAGTTTATAGTTCGGATAAAAAAAACGATGTCTACGGTAGCGATCAAAATAGAGCAAATCACCTTTTGAAAGTTACTTGGCGCTTCAAATAACAATTGTATCAATTACATCATTACACCAGTAGGTGGAAACTTAAAGGTTATATCAGTGATTTCAGGCCCCAAAAGAAAAAAGATCACATTCATCTAATCTTTCCTAACGATCCGCTAGCTGCCCGCCCCATAAGCATGCCGTCAAAACCGCGTCTCTGTAGGCAGCCTAGGCTCTGAGATCTGCACACAAAAACAATTGGTTTCACCAACCACTCAAAACCAAAACAAATAGTGTTCCAACCAATCACCGACAGGGGGAGGGTGTTGTGACGTTTTGTGCTCGTGTACGGCTGCACGCGAAGTCGGAGCTGAAGAAGAAGCTGGCTCAAAACCTCACAACACCCTCCCCCTGTCGGTGATTGGTTGGAACACTATTTGTTTTGGTTTAAAGTGGTTGGTGAAGCCAATTGTTTTTGTGTGCAGATCTCAGAGCCTAGGCTGCCTACAGAGACGCATTTTTTTGACGGCATGCTTATGGGGCGGGCAGCTAGCGGATCGTTAGGAAAGATTAGATGAATGTGATAAAAAAAAATGTTGGGCCTGAAATCACTGATACAACCTTTAATGTATGACATTGAATAATTAATTCAAGAGATGCGTTCACTTGTTTCATTATTGGATTAGTCAGTGTTTTTGAAGTATTTAGAGTGAGTCATTGAATCATTCAATCAAACCGTTTTTTTTTTTTTTTTTTAAATAATTGATTCAGATTGATAAACATTTTAATCCGCAGTAATAAACATTTTGTCAGAACCTCTAGTAAGTTGCATGTTATTTTGTTTAGTTGTCTGCTCAGAATCGTGAGAGAATTGTGATTGCTAATAACTTTGTGCTACGAACATGAATGATTCCTGAAATTGCTGTTGTTTGTGTTTAGGGTCCTCTGGATGTGAAGCCCTCTCCCCACAGTCTGGTCCAGATTGTGGAGAGACCAGAGTGGGATTTCAGTAAGAAGGGTCTGGTCCCGGTACCAGAGGAAGAGGAGGAGTTTGAGAACGACAACATCGAGGTAGACACAGACTCCGACGAACCGGCCCTCCTGAGGTATTACAACCAAGTTGTCGGTGACGGCTCCCACAGTAACCACGTCTCAGACTCCTCTGGTTCCTCGACCGCCTCCGTGGGCTCCACACAGACTGAAGTCACCTACACAGGCATCCAGAGCCCGAGCTCTTCACAGGGTGTGTGTGACGGTGGAGGTTACAGGCCTCAAATGCAGTCCGCCGCGGATCCAGCCGAGCCCCAAGGCGAGTTTGAGGCCGACTTCCAAGACGACAGCTTGAATACAGGCTATAAACCCCAGTGTTCCTGGCAGCTGGATTCTCCGGAGGCGGAAAACTTAAGTGGTTCGCTTGGCAGCCCTACGTCGGTCACATCATCCCAGTTCCTTCTTCCAGAATCCTCCGAGGAGAAACCACAGCCTTCCAGCACCTGGTTCCACAGTTTTCTCTCGGGAAAATCCTGAGAACGCACTACTTCACATATGTTTTCACGTTAGTTTGTGCCGTTCACCTTCACGGAGATGTTTTCGGTTCGTTTTAGACTTCGTGCCCTTACTGGAAATCGTTCACAATTATGTAATCAACATCACTACTGTTTCTCAAGGACTTGTGTTACTGGCCAGAGAGGTGAAGTACTACTGAAGAGCTGAAGGTGGCCGTATCTTCTTCCGCTCGCTCGGAGCAGTATGACGTTTACCCCTTGGAGCGCCGCTTTCGTTCATTCAACAGTGTTCGCGCCTCTTTCTGCAGTGTGTTTGGCGCGATCGCTGTAAATCTACACCCTTACAGCATTATATTGTGCACAGCATTTCACTGCTCTTTTTTTATTCTTGATTTAACAGTTTTGTAGCAGTTAAATGTAGGAGGACCGGTAGAACATGTTGATTTGCATTTCAAAAGGTCAAAACCAATGCATTCTCGAAGGCTGCACCATTTTCAGGTGATTAAAAAACAGCTACTTTTTCTCCAGTCTCGATGTAGATGTAAACCGATACGTGCGTATTGAATAAGCTGACAGAACAAAACACAAAAGGAAAAGCAGAATGGGGAAACGTGCGTCTCGGGTTTTGCTTTAACCCTTTTATGACATTTCCCTGATTAAGGAACACAGTTGAAGTGTTCACATGATCTTACACTGCCGGCTTCATCGGTGTAAAAAGAATGTCAACACACTCAGTGTTGCTTAATGATGTAGTGCAGCTAGTTAGTTCTGTGTATTTTTGTTTAGAGGTTGATGCTCAATCAGTGTCATTTGTTAAAACGTACATTCCCGGCTAGGGCTGCACAATTATGAGGGGGGTGGGGGGTCAAAATATGTTTTTTTTTTGTTTTTTTTGTGTGTGTGTGATAAAAAAGAAAGAAAAAAGATCCAGATTTGCTATGCTTGTTTGTAGGCCTTCACAATTTGGCCGAACATTTTGTAATTGTTTAGTAATGTGACTAATAATAGTATAAATTTTATTGAAAATTAATAATAAATAATAACTATTATTATTACTACTACTACTACTACTAACTAAAACATTAAACAAAATAAGAAATATTACACTATTGTAATATTTCACTCTAAAATAAAAACTAAATAATTTCTTTATTTAGTTTTACAGTACAACTGTAAAATTACAATACACTTACAGTTATGGATGTCTTAATTTCTTTATTTTCAAACGTTAAACCAACAAGCTTTTATTTTGGCAGAAAACCACATTGTTTACTTCTGTTACCAAACTTTTTTTATTTTATTAATAGTGCAGCCCTATTTTCTAAAACATTTTTTTAAAGAAAAATTGGTAACATTTTACAATGTTTCATTTGTTAGCATTAGTTAATGTATTAACTAACAATGAGCAATACATTTGTTACTGTATTTGTTCATCTTTGTTAATGTAAGTTGATGAAAATCCAGCTGTTCATTGTTTGTTCATGTTAGTTCACAGTGCATTAACTAATTTGAACAAATACAACTTTTGATTTTAATAATGTATTCGTAAATGCTGAAATTAACATTAACAAAGATTAATAAATGCTCTCGTATTGTTCATGATGTAGGTAACTAATGAAACCTCATTGTAAAGTGTTACCGAAAAATCTCTGCTATCGGTCTAATAATCCAGATTGTAGGATATTGGACTCTTCTAGTCCAAGTTTTCATTTTTGCTTTCCAAAGGTCAGGAACATTTGAAATTGGCATTATCCGTACAAGATGTGAAGCCCCTTTTCAGTTTTATGAATATGCATACTTTGTATTTCAAACCCAAATGTCCTTGAACACGACTCACTTCAACTCTCACACATGCATTGCATCTCCCAGTATAAACTCAACTAAGTGTTATCGTATGTCCAGTTGTAGATGTGTCTGTCCGGGATGCACCCCTGCTTGTTTCCACATGACCACAGTGCCTCAGGAGCTTAGTCATATTATTTCCAAAGAACAGCACCTTCTCTCAGAGCAGTTTCCTCATCATTAGGATGGGTTACCACAGGGTAAATCACTTCAACTGGCCTTACCGACATCAGAGCAACCTGCTATTCTAACATACAGACATATGGGAGCTATGTTTTTAACGTTACTGTGAAGGCCTTTTCCTGAGCACTGTGCATATCGCTAGTCCTCCAAATCCTTGTGCAGCAGTCAGAGCAACAGATACGTCACATCAGGACAACATGACGCTTGTCATGATGTCGCTACACTGAGCCTGAATGGTAAAAGCCGACAAGAAATCAAAAGCGACCCCATTTTACTTTCTTAATCCTGGCGCTGTTGTGATTCAGATTTGAATAAGGTGCTCCACCTCTGAAACAATAGTTCAACTCATGTCTGATTCTTTTCTTCAATGAAATGGCCACTTTTCACCATCCAATCAATGTATAATAGATAAAATCAAGCCCATCCATCATGGAACGAAAGTAAAATGGGTTGCGATGCACTTTCTTGTCGACTTTAAAGAACTTAAAGGTATAATGGAGGATTTTTTACTTCCGGGTGGATCACCTATACTATTGGTCCTCCTAATTGTCAATCATTCTGGTGAATCAATCAAACTTATTCAAAAAGTGGAGAGGGCGGGTCTTATCTAAAATTCGGAAAGATCCTCCATTATACCTTTAAGATAGCAGTTATTAAACTCCTAATGAGGCATGTGATTGAAAGGGCATTAGATGATCATTGTTAGCAGCAAGATTATGAAAGATTATGAAATATTATGGGATAGGTCAGCATCTACTGTTGCTTAAGCTTTAAACACTACTGTGAAAGATTTTATTATGTTGGAATAATTAGTTACTAATATGTCATTTTTGCAGTTGTACGTAGAGATAAGCCTACTAATGTTTATTTTTTTATTTGCTTTTATGAGTGTGAAATGCACAAATGTCATTGTCTATATAATGTTTTTTAACTGTTCAAGAATATGCATAGAAAGTCTTAGCTGGGGGATTTTATAGCCCAGATGAGCCTGTTAATAGAAGTAAAAATGGAAAATGAGCTAATGATATATATTCTGACAACATCATCTCAAAGGCTACACTACAGGGAGATTCTGAGACAAATCTGATATATATCTGATAAATATCTTTCAGATTTGAGAAACTTCCGTATGCGATCAAGATGAGAGATCAGTGGGGTGTCACGTCAAGCATGAGGCATTATTGTAAATATGTTAACACTAATGTAAATAAGCTTTTTTCTTGAGCATGAAGATCATCAGATGGGAATATTGCACCACGTTAATAATTACTAATTAATATTACAATAATGTTGTTGCCTTTGCATGCATGACAGATTCCACATTCAGTGTTCAGAGAGGGGAAAGATAAACTTTGAAGAGAAATGTGGAATAATTTCTTTAGAAACACTATATGAGTGTGTGTAAACACGTGTAAGAAAAAAACAAAGATGTATCCAGGCGTTTGAGCTCTTTATACTCTGCTAATACACTAACAGAATATTGTGCACTCTGTATTATTATAGACAATAAATCCAGATAAACCACACTGTTTTTCTTTGATCATTTTTGCCTTTGGGCGTTGCGTTGCCTGTAACAGCATTGAGAAATCTGTATGCAAGAAAGTGCAGTAATATTTTCTTTGTCAGTAAATCCCCTGAAGCTCTAAACCCCATTTTACCCTTAGTCCAGTGTGAAATGGGCCTGATCATCATTATGTGCAGAATGCTTTTGTGTTCTCCAGACAGGACGGCAGCAGTGCTCGTGAAAGCAGGACCGCTGAGGAACATCTTATGTTGGTCAGTTGTCCTCATTTTCACCTCTATAAACCCACCGCTACTTTCAGCCTATCCTCTTGTTTTATTGCTGCTCCATCTTAATCCTTCAGTTATGTCCTTATATGAATCTCAGTCTTTTTTCAGGGTTATGATGGACTTTCTCCGTTACCAATAAACACACACGAGTTAATATTTCTGAGGTGACCGTAATTTAAAAAAAATTGGTTACACTTTATTTTTAGGTGTCATTGTTACAGTGTAATTAATATATTTAAGTACTGAGTAATATTAAGCAACTACATGTACTTACTATAGGATTAGGATTTGGTTGAGGGTGTTGCATATAATTATGCATAATTTACTGTTATTGCTATGGTAAGTATGTAACATAATTTAACAAGGACACTGTAAAATAAATACCTTTTTTTTTATTAAAGATAAATTTATGCATTTTCAAACAACCAGCAATAATAACTAACGTTATATGACAACATTTTGAAAAAACAGATACATTTTTTATTCATGAGCATTAATAAATAACACAACAAAATAATAAAACTTATAGAAATGTGTATGATTATTTGAGATTATAATTTGGAGCCAAAGCTAAAGGATCGCAATTTAATTAAAGAATAATTTTAAGTACAACTTTTGTAACTTTTTCTTATTTAAATATTATTTATTTTTTTATACAGATTTTTCAAATGGATAAGCATTTGATTTTTGGAAACCTTATTTAAAATATGTCGGTTCATTTCAAAACTGGGATGCATGTCGGAATCATGCACACTTCCATACATGCATACATTTATACACACACTCACACGCTTATATATTATAATTAAATAATATATATAATTTTATAATTGCTTTTCAAATAACGACAGAACCGAATAAAGGTGTGTGTCGGTCACAAGGTACTTCCACTCTACCATGAATCCCATTCAGGGAATTTTAGTTTGGTTACTGTGGCAACACCAAGCCAAAACGAGACACTCCCTAAAACAATGTCATCCATAAACTACACAGATGTCTAGAAGATATTCCCAAGACCTATATATAGACATTATTGAATTTCCTTAAGAAATTTAAGCGCTCAGAATGTCAGACATAATCTGCCAGTGGCTGAATTCAGAGCTCCAGCTGTCAAAAGTCGTTGGTAAGTTACGAAGTAACGTTAGCCGTTAGCAAACGAGTTAACGATCCGTCCTTAAACGTGTGTATTACTACCTGATTTATCATTTTATCAGCTAAACTATCAGTAATAATTGCGCTTTTTTTTTCTTAATGTCATATGAATCTTTTGCAGAGCCGTATTCCTTCGCCAGGGATTTTGCAAACGGTTATTTGATAGGAGAGATCCTGAACAGATATGAGCTGCAGGAGGACTTCCACCTGTTCACCAAACAAAGGTAGCAGCTAGAACTTTAGATGGATCGACATAGGCCTAGATATTTTTATGTTTGTATGTTATGTATATTTTATGTTACATTTGTAGATCTGTTTATTTCCGGTTCGATGAATAAGTTAAATAGCCTAGGTGTTGATGGGTAACGTTAGACAGTTGGATGGATGGATAGATGGATAGAAAAAACAGGTATATAGATGACTGGATGGATTGATTTGTTGAATAGGTGATTGGTGGGTGGATAGAAATATAGATATTAAAATTCTTATTTTTTATGAAATGTATATATATTTTATATGTATCCATCCTTTTATGAATGGATGATCATACCATATAACATGACCTAAAAGCAATGGGCTTTATTTTGATCGATAGATAGATAGATAGATAGATAGATAGATGGAGAGACAGACAGACAGACTATCATGTGTGACATAAATAGATAGATAGATAGATAGATAGATAGATAGATAGATAGATAGATAGATAGATAGATAGATAGATAGATACGCAGGACTACACTTACCTTGGCATAAATATTAGCAACACAGAAAAAAAAAAAAAAAGCTGTTAACAAATTGAGAGACAAGACACTGAGAGCTTTTTATGCTATTAAGACAAATATAAAAATGGACATCCCAATCAGAGTCTGGCTAAAACTAATCAAAACCGTAATAGAGCCCATCGCACTGTACGGGTGTCTGGGGCCACTCACAGACCAAGAGTTCACTAAATGGGACAAACACGCAATGCAGGAGCTGTGCAAGCTGTGCAAAACCTTGCTTCGAGTTCAGCGCAAAACCCCAAATAATGCCTGCAGAGCAGAATTAGGATTATACCCACTTATAATAATATTTCAAAAAAGAGCCATTAAATTCCATGCCCACTTAAAAAATAGCGATGAACAGACCCTCTCCATCACAAAACCCTGACATACCTGAAAACCATAGAGCTGACGTCACAAACTGACAATAAAAACCCAGCCAGACCAAACCAAATGATTAAAACACAAAAAGAAAAATACCTCCACAACATTAGACAGACGCAACAGCCAAACAAAGTAAATTGGAATGCTCTCCGGCCCTAAACAGAAAATATGAATTGCCAGGATACCTGAGTACACTGAGCGACCCTAAACTGAGAAAAGTCCTGAGCATGTACAGACTCAGTGAACACAGTCTGACCATAGAGACAGGCAGACACACACACACACACACACACACAGACCTGGCTGCCAAAGGAAGAGCGACTGTGTCCTCACTGCACAGAGAATCAAGTGGAAACAGACCTGAACTTTCTAACATCCTGTCCAAATTAAACACACATTAGGGACACTTTCTATCCCCATTTCACAACCCACCAGAAAGACTTCCACCGGAAAACAAATATGGAAAACTCCCCACACCAGCTAGGAGAAAGCCCAGCTAGCTCAAACCTGGCTGCCAGACAAAAGAGCCTCCAGCGGGACAGAGCTACCAACACACTCACTATACGCCTAGAGACACTGATATAAATATTAGAAGATTATACATTTGTATTACTATGATAGATAGATAGATAGATAGATAGATAGATAGATAGATAGATAGATAGATAGATAGATAGATAGCCAAATAGCCAAATATCTTAATTATTATTGTGTTATTCCACAGCACGGCGAATGCGAAGCTGAATAACTTCACTCGTATAGAGCCCACGCTGCAGCTGCTAGGCGTGCCCTTTGACCTGGGCAATGCCAAAGCCGTGATGCAGGGCAGACAGGGGGCGGCCACACACCTGCTCTACCAGCTCTACATTCTTCTGCTGAAGAAGAAGAAATCAGGCCTCACTGCCACAGCCATGGAGGTCATGCAGCCCGCGGCCACGGCCCGTCTGCACCGCATAGAGAACAGCATCTATACTGAGGTGATCTTCAATTCATTTCTTTCCTCCTCTCTCAGGGGTGGTCATACTTTTCTGGTTATTTGGCACAACTTATTGCACTGAAATATATTAAAGATCCCTAACATGAATTGTGTACACAGAATGGTTCTGTACAATACAGTTTCTCAGTAGAAAGGTGGTAATGTCACTATTTATCATTTTGATTTTCTTATTGATATTAATCATAAACTTCAATTAGTAGTGTGTCATGTGAATAAATCACAAGTGCAGTTACTTTATTGAAGATTGGGGTCTGTATGGTTTTTGAAAGAAGTCTATTATGTTCACTAAATACAGTAAAAGCAGAATTTTTTTTTTACTATTATTAGAATTTAAAATAATTGTATTGTATTTGAATATATTTTTTAAATGTAATTTATTCCTGTGATGCAAAGCAGAATTTTCTGCAGAATATGCTGATTTGCTGTTCACAAAACTGTGTATCTAATAAAATATTAGATAAAATTGCATCTAAATATATAAAAAAAAAAAGATATTAAAAAGTAGTTAAAATGTGGCAGGCTGCATATGTCATCTTGTAATAATTGGTAGCTTGGTTTTAGATTAGCTTTACCAACACTTAGGACCAAAAGAAAAGAGTCTCATGTTTGTCTCACAGCGCTTGAAGACTGTGGTGAAGCGTGAGGCGGATCTGAAGATGCAGAAGATCGCAAACCGCTTCCACAAACGAGGGCAGGACATGTACAAGCGCTCGGTCATGACTGAACTCCTGAAGGAAGAGGACCGGCTCAAACGCCAGGAGGAGAGGAGGCTGAAGGACATTGACAAGGTCTGCCTTTCTAGAGCTAAACCACAGCTGACTTTCCCAGTGATAAATATAAGCATTTAACTCTATTATTCAGTAGCATCAAACAGGCATGAACCTGAAACTTCTAAATTTTTTACTGTTTAATGGTTGGTTAATCAGCCTGTAATAGTGTTGACTGAAACTGATAATACGATTTGTTCGTCAGCTCCGGCAGGCACGCAGAAAACAGAATGAGATTCTGATTCAGATTCAGTCAGCTGTAGTCCAGATCCCGAAGCCTCCACACACTCGCACGTCAAGAGCTTCTGAGAAACACCTTCAGCTTCGCAAAAAGCAAGAGGCTCAGGTGAACAACACACAACAGCACTTTTGACATTATTTTCATGATAATTATGCACGTTTACAGCCCTAAGTTCTCGTTATTGTAATATAGTACATCAGAGTTGTTATTGTGAACTAAAACTATTAAAAATTGTTTTTGGTAATTGAAATGAAGCTGAAATAAAATAAAGTATAAATATTAGATTTTTAAAAAATGTAAAAACTTCTTTCAGTAAGTTGCCCAAAGGCAACATTTCTAATGTTTGCTTAAGTTGAAAAATTAATAAAACTGGGAATATAAAAATAAAAGCTATATACTGTTTGTATATAAGTATTACTAAAATAACCCTGCTGTACAGCACTGTGATCCTTAAATACATGTACATGCTGTATTTCCTTTATTATCTTTTATTACAGTAACGAGAATTACCATAAGTTAATTTCTTGTTTCTTTTTGATTTTTGGATGGAAAAATTACACCGATGTTGTGACAGACTGGAATAAAAATAGTTCAAATTGAAAAACATAACGAATTGTCAAAGATTGTTTTGACCAGATTTGATTGTGTGATTGTGACCCTTTAAGATGAAGTATGATTTTCAGCATGTTCATCGTGAGATCGAACAGTTTGAGAAGCACCGAAAGAAGATTTCTCCAGCTGGCGGTGAAGCCTTACTCGGGTATGTTTGCATAATGTGGAAAATCTAGGAATACAATCAAACACACATAAGCTACCGACAGCAGGCTGACGTACCGTTCACAGTTCGTTCACTGACCGTCTAAGTCTTATTGCACACCAAACAGGAAAATATTATCTTCATTTGGTGAGCTCTGGGATGTAACATGTAACTTTACCTGGATTTACAGTGGCCGTGTGACCCAGCCAATGAGCACAGGCGACAAAGAGAAGTGGAACAAGGAGTACATCGAGAACATCCGTCAGCATCTGGAGGAAGACTCTGCTGCTCGGGAACAGAGAGAGATGAGGAGACGACGTGCTCTGATGGAACAACTCCAAGTTCATGAGGCTCAACAGGTGACCAATGGCGTCGCTTACTGCATCATATTTGATACGCACATTTCTAAGGCCTCGATAGATACTTGATAGTTTATATTTTTTTTAGCAAGCAAAAGGCCTTTTAGTATAATTGTAAAAATATTCAGGTTCTACATGTGTCTGTCTGCTGTGAAATCTTTAACAATCTTTATAAAGCAAACTTTTATATTGTTAGTAAAATTTCAAGATGAAAACTTACTGGACTGAAGCAACATCGGTTTACTTGATTATCCATACATCGTTTTTTATAAAAGTCATGTTAAAATTTCCATCAGGCTTTTGAGGAACGTTTATTTGTTTGTCTCTCAATAGCATTATATGTCCCCCTCCTAATAAAAACTACAGAGCCTTGGTCATAAAACTAAGCTAACTATCAGAATTTCATCTTACCTTTTTGTTCATGTAAATATCAGCAACTGCACCTAATGACATATTTTTGCTCAGTTTGGGCCTCTGAATAAATTTGAGGTGTTTTTTGAGCTCAATATTCTCACTATATCATACTATATGAGCCATAAAAGCCTGATGTATAAAAAAATGATACTCAAAAAACACATGGAAACTTTGTTTTAGATGTTTTTCTCTTTTTTTTTTGTCTAAAGGTTCAATAAACTTCCATTAAAAGAAATAGATTTTTCTATTGTTAATTAATGTCAGGATTTACAGCGTTAAACTTCAGCTGTGTTAGGAATGCAATACTAGCATAGTGCAGTGGTTAATACTATGAAAAATGTGTTTAGAAGTTTGAGTCCCGGTTAAAAATGTATGAATGTCAATAAAGTGTCCGACTTTTTGCCAGCAGTGCGTCTTGATCATATCTGGTTCTTGCGATGATATTTGTCTGCAGGAGGCATTGCGAGAGGAACAGATGGTCAGTCGTTTGATGCGTCAGACGCAGCAGGAGAAGAGGATCGGCGTGCAGCTGATGCAAATAAAACAGCAGAAAGAGGTACTTCGACAAAACCGGATCTTCCAAGAGAGACAATACCAGGAACGCCGCCTTCGAGACTTCCAAGAGGCCTTGGATAGAGAAGCTGTGAGAGAATATACATGCACACATGCGTAAACAAAACAAAACCATAAGGTTTTTGAGAGGTTTTGATCATGATTGTCCCATCACTGCTGCCGTCCAGGTTCTCGCCCGACAGGAACGTCTGGAGCGCAGTGAGCAGATCAGGATTGAGCATGAGCTACACAAACAGCTTGTCGCCGAGCGCGTTCAGGCTCGCTATCGCAAGCACTTCGACTTCTGCAGAGGAATTCTGGGACAGATTGTCGATCTGGCGACAAAAGCTGGAGAATATCGACTTCTTACATCCAAGTATTTATGTCCCTGATCACTCTACTAAACAGCAGTCATGGAGTTTAAAAAGCTCATGTGATTCTCGCTATTTGAAATAAAAAAGAGTTCAGTGTGCTATGTAAAGTAAAAATTGAAAAATTAAAAAAAAAAATTATATAGACACTACTGTACAAAAGTGTGGAGTCAGAAATGTTTTGATGTTGTTGAAAGAAGTCTCTTATGGTCACCAAGGCTGTTTTTTTATCATAAATATAGTAAAAAAACAGTAATATTGTGAAATATTATTTCAAATTAAAATGATTGTTTTCTATATGAATATATTTAAAATCTAATTTATTCCTGTGATGCAAAGCTGAATTTTAAGCATCATTACTCCAGTCTTCAGTGTCACATGACCCTTCATAAATCATGCTAATTTTCTGCTCAAGATCCTTTCCTAATGTTGAAAATACTTATTCTTACATGTTTTACTTTTGATCATCAAATGCATCCTTGCTAAATAATAATAATAATAATAAAAATTCTTACTGACCCCAGACTTTTAAACGGTAGTGTGTATAAGGAAATAGTATTGTATGTTAGAAAAATGGTAAAACAAAAAAATGGTAAAATGGCCATCTTCACTCTTTCTCAGTCTGATACCAGTGAAGCTGATGCAGGAGTGGATGGAGCTGTTTTTCAGTGGTAAGCCGCTGTATGAAGTGGCCAGTGTGCAGCCCACCCCTACTGACCCCACACCAGAACAGATCATTGAGCTGGAGAAGCTCCATATACTCAATAATCAAGACTACAACGAGTATGTGGTAAGGACAGTATGTTAAGAGTATTTTGAGTTCATATCAACTGACCATTCATTCTCTTGAAAACCATGTAATTGTTTCCTATGAAATAACAGTCGAGGGCTGGACTCATTTACATGGCAGTGCAAGTATTATGTATGTGTATCTTTCTGTCTGTTCACTTCAGGCCATGATGGGCGAGTGGGTTTTGGATGAAGAGGGCGAGAGTCCAGCCTCACCAGTGAATAATGATATTCTGGATCATGTGTTGAGTCGTCTACAGAGCATGATAGTCCGACCCAGTGCCAGCACTACTCCTCTGTTTCCCCGTTTCACCATCAGAGCGTGCATGCTGGGAAAAACCCACTCGGGCAAAACCTCCTGCCTCACCAGGATCAGCAACGGTAGGAGTTGATGCTTCATCATAGTAACAGCTGTATTGGAAGGAAAAGTGGTTATGATACATCAGGACTGTATTAACTAAATTTCCTGACTTGCTGTTTGTTCATCTCTGGGAATCAGTTCTTGGCATCCATGTGCTCTCAGCCAACACTTTGATCCAGGATGCTCTATCAGACTATCAGAAGGAAAAACAGGCTGCGAGTGAAAGCCAAAAAGTGTCACAGGTCAGTAAACACTCTTAGTATTATGTTCGTTTCTTGAGGTAGAAACCCAACAGAACTTATCATAGTTTTCAGCAAAACCTTTATTAGAAGTTTGTGATGTATTTCACTGTACTGTTGTCTGTTCAAACATTTAATTTACTACATTATTTACACTGTTTTGTCCCGTATTGGTGTTGATCATGTATTTGCCATGCTCAGAAGAACCTGGAGAGAAATGGTTCTCCAACAGAAGGTATTGAGCAGCCTCAGAGAGATGAAGAGGAGGAGACATCCTCTCCTCTAGAATCAGGTTTGTGAGAATATTAGATAACTTTTAAAACTGTGACGTTATTTACACTACCATTCAAAAGTTTGGGGTCAGTAAGATTTTCTTTGGGGAAAGAAAATAATACTTTTATTCATCAAGGATGCATTTAGTTGATCAAAATTGACAGTAAAGACATATGATGTTACAAAAGATACTTTCTCTTTCTCTTCTGCTGTGTCTGAAATCGCCCCCTATACCCGTAAATAGGGCACCATTTGAGGGGACAGCCATTAGTAGTGGTGTCTGAAACCATAGTGGATGTTATTGAGTGCACTCATTCAATCCCATAATGCACTGCAATAACAAGTGTACAACCAATGTACACCAGAAGATGTCGCCAGAGCTGAATCTTCCATCCATCCATTTTCCAAAGCGTTATATTACCATGATCTTTAGTAGTAATGTAGGGAATAGTGAATGAGGGTATAGGGGGTGATTTCGAACACAGCCTTCATCAAAGAGTCCTGAATTGTTTTTAGCACGGTTTCCACAAAAATATGAAGCAGCCCAACTGTTTTCAACACTGATAGCATGAACAGCAAATCATCATATTAGAATGATTTCTGAAGGATCATGTGACACTGAAGACTGGAGTAATGATGCTGAAAATTCAGCTTTGATCACAGGAATAAATGATTAATTTATAATATTCTTGTATGTATCATGTAAATTGATTTCCTTTTTTTCCATTAATTTAACTCTGTATTAGTTATAGGGTTCTCTATAAATGCTCTATACCAAACCCTAAAACCCAATTAAAATAAGGTTTAAAAACATATCAGAACATATCACAAAACATAACAATTGTTGTTAAAAACAAGTGACACATACTATGGAAATGTTCTCTCAAGTTCCAGTAGTGATCGACTCTTCTGTATGTCTTGCATCAGGACCGCAGCCTCATGAGATATCTGGACTTCACGAAAAAGAAGAAGATAAAGAAAAAGTAAAAGCACACACAAAGCCACATAAACTCTCTGTATTTTAGCAGCATTAAGCTCTTTGATATGGTTCATGATGCACAATGCTGTGTTGTGCAGTGGTCGTTGCGAGCGCAGTGTGGTGCAGTGGTAGAGAAGGCTCTCAGGACAGGCAAAGCTGTTCCTGATCAACTTCTGGTCGACATCATAGTGGATGCTATCAGGTAAAGAGCTCTAATGCTTATTTTCTGATTTCACATTTTGTTTTTTGCACAAGTTACTTTTTTTTTTTTAATTTACTCTATATTACATTACTACACAACACTCTCTGGAACATTTGATTCTGAATATTCTGGAATATATTCGGATTCTCGTTAATCCCAGAATTCTGATTCAAATAGTTTTTTGGGGGCTATTTATTCTGCAAGCATTTCAAATGTCCCGTATTAGGGGGTTTTGGAAAGTTTTCTTTCATCGCAGCAAAACCAGGAGACGTTGGGATAAGCAGAAGTGATTTATTGGGATCTTCGCTGTGTGTCGTCTGTAGTGTTCTTCCAAGTCTGACTAAGGGAACTTTACATGGTATCTTATAGGCAATTCAGTGGGCAGTCCTTAAAGGTGCTGCATTTACACACAGCCTTAGGGATGAAGACAATAGAGGCAATTACCCCCAACTGAGATAATGGTACCCCCCAAATTGTATAAACACATGGTCACGAGAACTAAGACTTTGTAACATTCACACATAGTTCATTTCTTAGTAGGAAGATTAAAGACTAACAAAACCCCTTCAAAGGAAACTGTTAAATCTAATCAGTAAATGGATGCCCTCATGTTCACCTTGAATGCCCAATACAGTATAGTTCACCTTAGTTTTTTTATGTGATGTTATGTAAGGAAGTAGGATCAGCAGATCTAAAACATATTCTTAAAAATTTGTACTGTTCAGCTGGTCATGTGATCATGGTGGTCACTATAATATAGTATTATCATCTAACGTGAGTGCACATGAAAAACTTAGTTTTTTCATTTCCTTTGGTGAATTAATTAACAAATTAATAATGAATTTTACAACTACTATAAGTGTTTATGCAGAACCTGATTTCATTTCACCAAGTGAAACATGTTCCTGGATCAACATCTTTATTGATCCTGGAACAACTTTCCAATCAGATTTGAGGGACAAGTTTACAGTTTATGTCAAGTTTAGGCTTACAACCAAAACCTGGCTGCTTCTATATCAGTGTTATTCACTATCATTACCCTTTCTGAATTTAGGGATAAGTTATGGGTAAGATTAGGTTTATGGATAAGGTTAGGACTACATTTTCAGACAGGAATGTTGTTCCATGATCAACAAAATATGTTGACTCAGGAACGCGTCTAACCAGGATGTGCTATACCTACTGTATATAGTAAATCTCAACTGCTAGATTGTTATAACATTGGAAAATGTAACTATATTATTGTACAGCTCTATGTATAAAGTTGGATACAAAAGTATGTCCAACTTCATCCACATACATGCACTATTCTCGTGTAGGGTGATTATGCTATATAGCAAATCTCAGTGCCTTGATTGCTTGTATCGTCGTAGAATGTAAATCGCCCAGCTTTAATATGCTGAATGCAGCTATAAGGCATGAAGTTCTTAAGGCTCGTTCACAGTCACACCAAGGGCTATATCTTGAACGATAAAGATATAGTTCTAAAAATCATTCTAAATTTAAAAGAATAGCAGAGTCGACACCACAACTATAATGATAAAGGGACAGAGAAACAATATCGTAGGAATCACTTTCAGAATGATTTTTATCCAGCAGATGAATGATAAATACTATGACAACTAATCAGAATCCTTCTAACTTTAAAGAGCTCGAGCGTTTAAAGCGGCAGAGGGCAAAACTGCAGCGCATGCTTATAATAAACTGAACGGTATTGGACCCTAATATAGTTATTGTTTTAGTTATCTTTATAGTTATTGTTCTTGGTGTGAATGGCCTTAAAGATATTATAAACACTAACATCACCATTTTCTGAAAATCTGCTTTGAAGCAATTTATTTTATGAAAAGTGCTAGATAGATAAATTTGACTCGACTTGACTTGTAGATAGTCTAGTTCTTTTAAAACCAGTTTGATTCCCTCCTGCTGTGTTCTTCAGGAACATCCCTGCTGATAGTGGCTGGATTCTTGACGGGTTCCCAGTGGACATCAGTCAGGCTCAGATGCTGGAGAAAGCTCTGAACGTTACAGAACCTGATGAGACCGAGGCGAAAACACGAAGCAGCTTATCCGCAGATAAAAACACTCCTAAAGATCCGAGTCCTCCATCCCCTGCACTGGACGTCGTGGTGCTGTTAGATGTTTCAGATGAGCAGGTTCTGGAGAGAGCCGCTCACCAGGATGGTGAGTTTATGCAGATTGAAATGCCAGCTATTATTAACTAATCAGTTACTCTTAGCGACATGACAGGTATTGTTGTTTTTAGTATGGAATAAGCTGTGCTATCTTCACTTATTAGTAGATGGGGAGAGCAGAGGGCAGGAGAGAGAAAGCAGTGATGCTCCAGACGAAAAGACGAGCATGACAGATCTGGACACACAAGGTCCGGCGTCCTTGTCTGACGACAAAAGCCTGAGGACGAAACAGACACAGCACAGGTGTGAGAAAACAGGGGTTATTTTCAGTACATGGGACGTCATATATAGACACAATTACAGTTGGAAAGATACAAGCTTGATTTTGTGATGCCCAAACTATACATATGGTTCACCAGTTTTCAGAACTGGTTCATGAATCTGGCAAATCCTGATGGATAAAATCAAGTGCCATCCTACATTTTTTTCCTTTTCATTGAATGCTATTTCACCCGAAAAAAAGTGTCATTTTATGGAGAATTATTTATTTTTTAAAGCACAAAATTATAATATAGTCTTCTATGTTATGGTTTCTCTAATAGAATTAGTGGGTTCTATGACACATGGCCAAAACTGGAGAAATGGTTTGGTGATCGGCAGAATATTCTTGTAAAAATCACAGCAGATGTAGATGAGGAAACTCTCTTCAAAAACGTGGAGATGGTTCTGATGGACACTATGGACTCTGTTGAAAAAGGTACATTGATTTGCTTCAGACTGCAAAATGATATATATAAAATGTTTCCCAATGTGTTTTTAATGAGTATAGTATTTGATACAGTACATCAGGCTTTTATGGCTCATATAGTATGATATAGTGAAAATATGGAGCTCAGTTTTATTCAGAGGCCCAAACTGAGCAAAAATATACAATTTTGTGCAGTTTCAGATTTTTACATGGCCAAAAAGTAAGATGAATTTCTGATATCTTGTAAAAATCAATGAGATCTATATAGCAGTAAAACATCAAATACATATAAATATCAGCTGTCACTCCACATCTCCCAATAACATGTCTTAGTAAGATTATTTAAATAGTATTTAAGTATATTTAGTATATTTAAGTATTTAAATGCTTAGTTTTATGATCAAAGCTCTGTAGTTTTTATTGTGGAAAGATTCAATGCAATACAATGATGATTAAGAGAAAAGCCTGATGGATCATATTTGATATTCACATTTTTACATGACTTTTCTAAAACATGATGTATGGATAATCAAGTAAACCAAACAAATATATTGCTTGAAAGAAATCAGTAAAGATAACCTTGAACCTTGACCTTAAGGGGGGTTGTTTTTACAATTATACTAAAAGGCATTTTACTTGCTAAAAAGTATAAACTATAAATCAGATGACAAAAGGTGTGTAGTAGGTTGTGTGCAACATTTTTCTGCGCAGTTTTGATCATGATGATGATTAAAAGTTTTACAATTTGCGATATCAAATATGAGGCTTTATAGGGCTAAGCTTCTGCTCTTCTCTTCAATTTTCTGCAATTAATTCAGTTTTAATTGTTACAGACTTGTTCAAACATTTTGTAGACTTGAAAGTTGGAAAATCTTCCATTCTTCTACCTACAACTTTAACATTATTGATTTGCA
Source organism: Rutilus rutilus (assembly GCA_021464565.1). Lineage (NCBI taxonomy): Eukaryota > Metazoa > Chordata > Actinopteri > Cypriniformes > Leuciscidae > Rutilus > Rutilus rutilus. Next base: position 43,300,250 of record JAJAQA010000007.1, read on the forward strand.
CCTATATGTCCTTGTGTAAATGCATCTCTAGTGAAGTGTGCTCTCTGCCCTGGCCCATAGAAGCAGCTCTGGGTCACTCCAGGAAAATGTCTTCCTCGCTCGAACACAGCCGTCCAGAGAGTGCCTGCTCTGCGAAGTCTTCACCAGCGACCCCGAAATCTGCTGGAAGGGTCTACGTGGAGAAACCCTTACCCGAGGCACATACACACACATAACACACCTTCTCTCAGAAGACTGGCAGATGCTTCAATTAAACATGGAAAATGACATTCAAAGAGTCTGTTTGATTTGAAAGATCAGATGCAGAGCCATTACACTTGTTTGTTTATTTTTTTAATCAGTTTGATACTCAAGTTGGTATGAGATTTATGTTAAAGTCTCTTAAAGGAGTCATAATATAAGGGAAATAGTATCTTGAAAGAGTTGTATGCTACTGTAAAAGCAAGTTCACACCACCAAAATCAACTCTTAACTTCTTTCCCATTCCAAAAAGAGAATTCCAATTAAGCTAGAAAAATTACACTGATTTTCTCATATTAAACAAATATACACTACTGAGATGGTTAGATAAAAAAAAAAAAAAATTTGAAAGAAGGCTCTTATGCTCACCAAAGCTGCATTTATTTGGTAAAAAAAATACAGTAAAAAAAAAATATTTTGAAATATTATTAAAATTTAAAATAATATTTAAAATATTTTAAAATGTAATTTATTCCTCTGATTCAAAGCTGAAATTTTAGCATCATTACTCCAGTCTTCAGTGTCACATGATCTTTCAGAAATCATTCTAATATGCTGATTTGCTGCTCAAGAAATATTTCTGATTATTATCAATGTTGAAAACAGTGGTGCTGCTTAATATATTTGAAGAAATCATGATACATTTATTTCAGGATTTTTGATGAATAGAAGGTTGTTCAACAGAAATTGAATATAGGAAATTCGTAAAATGGTTGTGAAAAACTAAACTGAAATGGTTTTTGGAACAAAAAAAAGTATTATATTATCCATATATATCATGTCAGTTTTTGTGTTTTTCTCTTATGTTCATCTTTTTGCAGGAGATCTCAAAGTATCTTGTTCCATACTGGGAGACCGTCTGTAATTCATATGTGACTAACATTAAAACAGTGATGCAGAACCTCCGCGGTGAACGCGAGCTCATCATTCACCACCTCTACAACATCCGGTGAGAGAACAGCGCTCGCCTGTGTGTGATGTGAGGGCCTGTGGATGTGTGTGTGAGTGTATGACGGATGTGTGTTTGTGTTTCAGGGAGAACTTCAGGCAGTACCTACAGAAGCCGGATCTGAAGCAGGAGTTTGTAAGCGCGTGGCAGCGCGATTATAACAGCGTTCCTAACAACATCAGAGAGGACGAGGAGACCAAAGGAGAGCTCCATCAAAGACTGGATGTGAGACACACTCCTGAACTGCAAATATTTTTTTCTTGTTTTCCAGTAAAAATATATAAACATTCTTAAATCAAGATACATTTATTTGAAAAGAAAAATGACATCAGATATAAAGATTTTATGCTTAAAACAAGTGAAGAAAAACAAACTTGTTTTCACTTTGAACTACATTTAATTTTTACCCTATTGACAGAATTGCTTTCTTGTATTGAGTATAAAATCACTTAATTTTGATACATATTTCAGAAGACCCAATATCTTGTTATTTTGCTTCTCAAGTCAGTGTATCTTGATTTAAGAATGCGTACTGAAAGACAAGACTAAAATACTGAGTTAGAAAATCATTTTTCTAGTTTAACACGTAAAAAAAAGACGTTTCTGCAAGTTTGTATTTTCACAGGCAAAGACATGCTAGATTTCAGCATGGAAAACACATGTACAAAACCATAAATCATGTGTTTTGTGTGATATTTGCAGTACATTTATTTGCAGTGACAAAACAAGGATATGCATTTTAAAATATTTATTTATTTATTTTTCTATGCGAGTTTCATTTAAACCTATCTATGTTCAATGTTTTTTTAAGTAGTTTTGATGTTACATGGTATTTATTGTTAAAAACCTATAAAAAGTTGATGAAAAAGTCAACAAGCAGTAGTGCAAAAAGTTCACAGATCTCTAATCAGTGTTTTCCCTTTTGTGCAGGACTTGCGTGAGCGTCTGTGGGACATCTGTGATAAACGCAAGGAAGAGGCGGAGCAGGAGAGAGCAGGAGTCGTTGATGGTGGCTGGTTAGACGATCACACTGCTGTACTAATCAACCATTATTCTGCATTAATGCAGGTAACACACACACACACACTCCTCTAACACATCACAAAACTGCCTGGGATGAGTTTGAAGTCTAATGGTTCTGTGTGTGTGTGTCTGTGTGTGTGTACAGATAGAAGTGGGCCGCTTTCAAGACTCCCTGTGTCTGCTGAGAGATTACTATTCAGCGATGTGTAAACCTGCGTTTCCTGAGTCCACACGTGACTTCACTCGCGTCCCATTGCTTGACATCACTGCAGAGGAGCATGTCGAGCAAGAGGGGTCAAAAATGTAAAAAGAAGCATTACACATCATGATTTATCATCATGTTACAGACATTACAGGACTATAGATCTTCTGCCAAGCTCCTGCAGTCATCCATCTGTCTGTCTCACCACTCTAGCTGTGTTCAGAATAGCATACTAGTTTTTCAGTATGCATGCAAATTTTCACCCATTTGCCAACATGTCCATTATAAAAATCCCAAAATGCAGTGCACTTTTATTTTAACCTTCAATTTCCAGTGTGACAAATTAACTGATTTAACATTTTGATCATACTGCCAAGAGTTTTATTTCAGAGGTGGTACCTGGTCAACACTTGTAGAGCTAAATATTTTCATGATAAGTTCAAGTCACATTCATTTATATAGCGCTTTGTTATTTTCCTGTTTATTAATGTGAAGCTGCTTTGAAACAACCTGTACAGTGTTAATGTAAAATTAATTATGAAACAAATTCAATTTCAGCTGTAAAGCAGCTCTACAGAAGTCAATAATGTCATTATTCAACTCAATTTAGCTTCAATTCAGTTTAATAATTATCATTGTTGCAAAGTCCATCAGTTAATAATCAAGTGCAATTCAGCTGTAAAGCAGCTCTACAGAAGACTCAGTTCAAGTCTGTTCAATGTGGATTCAAATGAGTTCAATAACAGTGTCGTTAGTGTCATAATCCAGCGCAACTGAGTTTCGTCCTATAGTGCCAGTGCAGTTAAATCGATAAAATTACTGAGTATTTCTTGTCTTTGCAATATACAGTAGTGTATACTGTGTAGTAAATGTTATATAGTATTTAATTCTGAACAACACAGACATGTTTTTTACAGTAAAGATATTTAGTAAGACAAAGGGACCACAGTGAGAGACCTGATGTTTGTTATGTTAAAATATTATGCATTCTTATTTCAGCCCTGGCCCTGCGCTGTTAGAAAAACCTGGAAAGATTGCTGAAGAAAAAGACTGTGAGATGGAGGACAAGAAGAAAATTAAAGTGTACGTGTGCTTAAAATGTTTGTCTTTGGGTGTGTTTAAAAAATAAGCCTGTTTGTTGAATAACTGGATATGTTTGTGCTGTCAGGTTTCCGTTGGTTTCCTGCAGATCTCCCACTTCTGAGGTTCTGCATCATCCCGATGAGAATCTCCTGCAGGAGTTCTTCCAGACCGCACTCACTGCCGTCAGGACCATGGTGTGTTGGGTATTAGAAGTATATAATCATCTTTTTGCTGTTGAGCTTAAAAATATGGGCCATATTTGCCATTACTGATTTACATCTTCTGACAGACAGATGCAATTAGTTTATTAAAAAAACAAACAACTTGCAGCATCTTTCAGTTAAGGCAAGAAATATTCCTCTGAACTACATCATGTTCAAGTAGGCAGTGTCTCTGTAGACAGTTTTGACTCAGTAAATATTTTAGCCTAGAAATCCAGACCTAAATCTGAAAGATTAATGGTCTGGCATCGACTAATGAAAATCTTCCAGCTCGAGGGGCGGTACCAAGCATGCATTTGAAAATCTCACTGCACGCAATTGGATAACACTACGACCAATCACAACAAGCCCCATACGCTTAGCTACCAGCGGAGCTAACTGGTAGATTAGACTCTTGCCGTATCCGGTCGGCAAAACAGCAAAAACGCCCTTCTTGCAAAGGAACGATTCGAGCGCCGTCTTCTGTTCCTCTTTTAGATAAAAAGCCAAGTCTAACTCGTTCATTGTAGCGGCCAAAGCCGTTTCAAGCAACTGGTGTTCATCCTTAGCCATCTTGCAATCTTTACTAATGACTTCGACGTCACAGCGCTGTCGTCATCTCGGCTCTGGCCCGCCTATATCAGATAACCCGATGTGATTGGTGCAGCTCGGATACAAGGGCATATTTAATGAGCAACATTACTCGACACCAGAGTAACCTCGCTGAGCAAATTCAACTTGTGCTCTCGCGAGAACTCTGGATTTCCAGGGTATAAATATTTAGAAATTTAGTCAAAATGCAGATTGATAGATAATCTATAATATGATTGAAAAAAAAATTGTTTAATACTGTGTACATTTGTTTATACATACGATATGCTGTAACAGAGAAGAAGAAAAAATTCATAATCACATTAAAAAACGAAAAACAGCTATTATCAATTTAGTAATATCTATAATGTTGGTTACTAATTTGAATAAATTGTTCATAAACACTACTGTTTAACAGTTTGGGGTCAATAAGAATTTTTTTTAAAGAAATTAATACTTTATTCCTCAAGGATTGATCAAAAATGACATTGACATTTACATTGTTACAAAATAAAATTCTATTTCAAATAAATGCTGTTCTTTTGAACTTTCTGATCATCAGAACGCATCATGGTTTCCACAAAAATATTAAGCAGCACAACTTTTCCAACAATGATGATAATCAGAAATGTTTCTTGAGCAACAAATCATCATATTAGAATGATTTCTGAAGGATCATGTGACAAGACTGGAGTAATGATGCTGAAAATTCAGCTTTGATCACAGGATTAAATTATAAATATTTCACAGCATTACTTATTTTACTGTTTACTTTAAATAAATTCAGCCATGGTGAGCAGAAGAGACTTATCGTATATATTTCATTAACGTTTCATTATAATGTTGATTCTTTCATCTTTTTGTCCATGTTTAGACGTTTCATCATTTATTTAACAAAATTGATAGTTCCTACTCAAGATTGTGTTTGGATAAGCTCTGAGTTGTGAAATGATGATATACTCACCTGTGTCGGCACATCTGTCTTCTTCACGTGTGTTTTCGCACACAACTGTGTGTCAGGTGTTGGCAGAGACGCAGCAGCGAGAAGAGGAAGGTGATGAAGAACAGAAGCCGATAGAGAGACAGACGTCGCAGACTTCAAACTCAGCTACGGACAAGAAGAAAGCAGGGAAAAAGAAAGGTGAAGACCCTCCACTCCACCATATGTATGAGTTTCAGCGCTGGTGTGTGTTGACATGAGGGTGTGTGTTGTTTTAGGTGCTCCCACCCCTCCTCCGGAGCCCAGTCCTCAGCCCACAGTGATGAAGAACCCTGAGGAGATCAAGAGGAAGGCAGAGAGGATGAGAATCAAACTGGAGTTCACAGCCGCACTGAAACGTGAAGGTACGCCGTGAGCTATTGGCCGACATTGTGTCATGGTGCCTGTTGTGCTTTTGTATATCACTGTGTATATCAACAGTACAGAGCTTCAGGATGTTTGTGTGTGTGTGTGATGTGTAAACAGTAAGAATGTGCTGTGTTTGTGTGCAGAACATGCGGTGAAGCTGCGTTTGGATCTGGTGAACGCTCATGCGCTGAGAAACGTGAGCAGTTTGCAGCAGAGAGCGGAGCAGGTCTACAGGAACATGGAGGAGTGGCTGGGAGCTCGCTTCCTGTCTGAGATGAACAGGTGAGAGGAGGAGGACGGCAGATCAGGAGAGGAGGAGATTTAATCCATTTAGCTGCAGAGATGAATGTACTTATAAATGGATGAATATCCTAAATAAACGGGTCGTATGTCACTCCCAAAACCACAATATAAAGCAAAAAATATATATTTTGCTAAATAAATTAACTCAGCAAATTATTTTTTTTTAATCGAGATTAGCATAAACTTAATTCAGTACAACAGATACCATGATGTATGAAATCTTGTTTTGCAATATTAATTCTTAGTCAAATTATTTTGAATATTTTAAATATACTTAAGCTATACACTATTGGTCAAAAGTTTGAAATATTTTATTTAGATTTTCTTTTTATGTTTTTGCAAGAAGTCTCTTATGCTCGCTGAGTCTACATTTATTTAATCAAAAATATTGTGATTTTTATCACAATATTAATGTTAGTAACATTGACATTTTATTTCAATTTAAATTATAATGTAATTTAAGCAGCCATTGCTTCAGTCTTCAGTCACATGATCCTTCATAATAAGAAACATTTCTTGAGCATCAAATCAGCATATTAGAATGATTTCTGAAGGATCATGTGAAATAGAAATTGTAGAAATATTTCACTATATTTCTGTTTTACTGTATTTTTGATCAAATGAAGCCAGATTTATTTTAAAAACATTTACATTTTATTATTTTAATTCCAAACTTTTGACCAGTAGGGTGTTTTTAATACTTTAAATATATTTTCATCTGTTCCATGAAAAAAAAAAATTTAGATAGATAGATAATATGTTTGCTTGTGTTTCCAGTATCGACCAGCTGACAGAGTTTGTGCGGAAGCACATTGAGAATGCAGTTCAGATCCATCATGAGCTGGTGCTGCAGAGCGCTGATTTCTGCGTGGATGGAGACACACGTGTGGTGGCGAGTCCAGAATCCGCTCCGCGCAGATCCCTGGAAAAGCCCAAAAACAGCACTCTCACAGTCCAACAGCTGCACGTCCTCTGCGCTCAGCTGAGCAAGACCGCCCCCTCGGGTCAGACTCAGTGTTACTACACAGAAGTCAAACATGCCAGGGATTTTTCACAAAAATTCTGTTACTTGTTTTTTGATTGAACAATTCCTTTAAAATTGTGTGCTAAACTGAATGAACAGATTGAGAGTTAAACAGAACTAAGCGAACATGTTTCAGTTGAAGTTAGTAACTTTATTGTGTTGTGTGTTTAGGTCTGCTGTGTGGTAATGAGTTGACTGAAGTTCTGCATGAATTAACTTCTCATATGGGTAGTGATGTCCTACCTGAGCCCTGGATGCACATCACTCCCTCACAGGTACATCTTCACTCAAACACCTCCGTCTCTGACTAGTAGAGCAAATTATGGTTTATCGTGTGTCTTCGGTTGCAAACACTCATACATAATTTTCTTTCCCAACAAACCTTTGCTTAAAGTCCACATGAAACAGAAGTTGTGTCTTTTGTTCCCTAATGCAGTGGTTCTCAATCCTGGTCCTGGGGACCCACAGCTCTGCACATTTTATATGTCTCCTTTATCTGACACACCCAGTTCAGTTCATAGAGCTCTTTCCTAACGAGCTGATGATCTGATTCAGGTGTGTTAAATGAGGGAGACATACAAACTGTGCAGAGCTGTGGGTCCCCAGGACCAGGATTGAGAACCACTGCCCTAATGTGACGTATATCCAAGTAAAACAGCTCAGCTCCTCCAACCAGACATTTTTTTTAGGGCGGGACTTCATTTTATTCATCAGGAATTTATTGTATTATTGTGGTTTGCTATTGGTGGATCTCATGTGAGTGACAGGTTGTCCCGCCCTCACACCAGTGAACACATCATCAGAGAAGAGAAGAGATGATGATGCAAGATGGAGAGGAAGATATTTTGATTAAAGATTACATGAATAAAGGGCACATGAATTAAAAAATAATGATGTGCACGATAAATCATTTATAATAAACAGTGCAATATTCCATAAAAAATAAGAATTGTCATGTTTAATGACATGGTGACTTTAAGAGGGAAGAGGGTGGAATTTATTCATTTTCAGAGTGTCTTCACTGTAGTCAAGGCCTTATTTTTAACGTGTATCTCCTCAACTTCCCGCTTCAATAGGAAATGTGTCCAAACAGAAAAAAAAACTGTGCTTGTCAAGCAATCTATAAATTTAGACTCTAAATTCTGATCTGATTATAATGTTAAATGTCAAATTATAGTAACCAATATTAACAATATTTTTAGCTGAAATTATAAATTAAAGATACATTAAAAATGAGTTTGGTAGAGCTTTAAACTTGACAATACATGAAGAAAACACAATTTTGAGATCATCAATGTTAAGACATAATTGACAAAAAACCACTTGTGTCAAATGACACGATGCCTTACAGACAAGTCCTTTTGATGGTGTATGTGCTATTGTGTGTGTGTAGGTTGATGAGCTGGTGTGTGTATTAGCTCAGGACTCTGAGATGCTGGACTGGCGTCAGTTCCTGCTCAGTGCTGCTCTGCCGTGGCCGTTTCCCTCTCAGATTGAGCTGTTAAAAACCCTCCAGCGCTTCAGAGCCGTCGACACTGCAGGAACTGGACTCATCACACAAGAACAATACACACAGGTCTATTACGCTCATGCACATTTCACAGAACATCACTGCAACGGTCATATTACACAACACAGATCTGTAAACACAAACACATGTCCATACAGTTGTACAATCGCTTTGACAACATTTTTTCACAATTTTTTTGACAACAATTCCAATTGCATGCTACTTTCTACAATTAAAATCAATTGTAGCAAACCTCAAATATATTCTTGTGCTGCATTTGTATGTGTTTATCAGTTCAGTTTATCATCTGTTTTGTTCTATGATCAGGTTGAATTGTGGTTTCCCAGTGAAAGAGATCTTCCTGTCCCGGATAACCCAACTGAACCTCTGCCCTACGACAGACTAGCCAACCTTAAGAAGGTAACGCAACGTGAAGGATTTTGTCAACTTCAAAGGGGGTCATATTATTGCTTTTATAGTTTTTTTACTGCCTTTTTTTACATTTTGAAAATTTCACAAAACAGTCGGCATTAATGTGCCTCTCAGATCGTTGAAAACTTATTTAAATAAACTTCAGCTGTTCATTTCTAACAAAACAGTTCTGAAAGCTGATTCCTCATGATTTGACCCCTTTAATTCTTTGAGTAAAACATTACTGAATACAGTAAATGCATTAACATTGATTGGTTTATAATTTGAGACTCTTTGAGGTGTTCTGAACATATACTGTATAGTAATCTGTGTATGAACATGCATATGTTTTTCTTTGTGTGTGTGTAGTTTTTCTTCAGTCTGTTTGCGAGCTCACACTCATCTCCGCTGATGCTGGACTATCTGAGCTTGCTGCTGTATTTCTGCTGCCATCCTGAACCGGCTCAGGGCTTCACCAGAGCGCTGGGCCTCGTGATCGGACACACACTGCACTACAAACACACCGGCCCATTCACACAGGTACACACACACACATCTAACCTCAATTATCACAACTAATTGCCTAACCTAATTCTAACCTTAAAGGTGCTGTATGTAACTTGTTCACTCTACTAAAGCATAAAAATACAATTGTGACACTGTCACATTAATTTAAGTGTTCCTTTGAAAACAGAAATGCTTATGATTGCTCAGGAGGTATTATATTGGTTCACATAATGTTTATGTATGATGAATGATACTCCTGTGTATTCCTGTGTGATATGCTTAGCTTCCACTGTGTATGTTGGTAAGAGGGGATGTCTCTTTAAGGCTCGGCTTACTATGAAGGCGTGCCTGAGCTTATGAATGGAGGGTGAATCAGGAAGGGGAGGAGGTGTGTTTGAATTCATGGCACCAGCAATGTTTGCTGCAGCTATAATATTTAAAGCTTGTTCCTTATGGTTTGATAGCATTTTCAAACGTTACTTTAAGAGACTGCTTTAATGGTGGAGAGAGGACGGAAAATTATTCAACCACCTGGATTTTTCACTCGTGTACACATCTCTGGCAAACGGATTATTCTCACGGACTAATTTTTTCCTTTTTTGGTGTGTGTGTGTGGATTACTTTTTTGTCTCGTTCCGATCGAGGATCATTCCCATGGACTAATGGACTAAACGTTTCCCGGTTGGAAAGACGGTAGCGAGCTCATGAGGCAACCCGCATTTTTTTAACTTATTTTTCCTGTACGGGGTGTTTGAAGGTGGTGAGTGCACGGGATAATTGTTTCATTATAATATACTGCGCTCAGCGCGTCATTCAATTGAGCTGTTTTGTGTGTTTTATGTTTATGGTGTTCAGCGCCGTCTGAATATTATTGTTATCTTTTATGCTGTGTGACTTATTCACTATCATACATCTGCTCGTGCTAATTTATATGTTAGAGAAAGCATTGATGTAGGTGACCGTATTGAAGCTTTGGTGATATTCGCCATTATTGTATTCATTCCAAAGAATCTCCTTGTGCGTTTACAGTAACACTGCTGTAAAAAGAATATTTGAGGGCGGATTGTTACACAATAATATCTTTGCGGATATTTAGGAAAGATGCTGAGTTCACATACTCGTTTCTCTGAAAAACACTTCTACAGCAAGTTATTTTACTTTGAAATGTGTGTTCTGTGTTGGAATGACTGTTTTTGTTTTGGTCTGTGTGATCTGGACCCACTTCCAGTTCACCCAATAGTATTTCGACACCCCGGGATGCCAGTTGGCAGGAAACATGCAGCCAGCAAAGAGATCAGAGATCGCAGATTCGACCCAACCTAAAAAGCCTCGATATATTAAAATGAGCCTATTATAAATCAACTCAGTGTGTAAGAATCCTCGGCTTTCATTGTCAATTGCACTCGTTTCTGTTGCGTGTCCTCCTGCAGTACCTATTTCGACCACTAGCTGTCATTCTTACAGACTGCACCTTTAACCTTAAAACAAAGTCTTAACCCTCAAACAGCCCTTTAAAGGGGCGTCAGAAAGTGAGAACTGGCCAAAACGTCCTCACTTTACTCACTTTGTTCTCACTCTGATGGTCTACAACTCAAACTGATCCTCACAAAGATAACTGTACAAACGCAAACATACACAGTGTGACACAGTTAACACTCTTCTGAGCTGAGGCATTTGTTTGTGAATTTCACAAAAGCTGTCAAGAGCTTGTTGGGGTCATATTTTACACCAAAGTCAAAAGAAAGAAAATGTAAAGTAAATCGATTTGGATAAAAGCGTCTGCTAAATGATTAAATGTAAATGCTTGTCTACTTGTCATTACTGTAATGTGCACAAATAATCCATTATTTACTCTTGTTTTGGTTCAAACCACTGTTCCTGCTGTAGTCTGTGCCATATATAGAGGGCGCTGGAGTCGAGCCTGATGAAGAGGAGGAGAGAGGGGTGGAGCCTGATGAAGTGGGCGTGTCAGTTGATGATGTGCTCAAAGTTCTGAGTCGTGGAGATGATCACGTCTCTTCACATCTGAACCGCTTCCAGCCGAACCGCAGGAGCAGAGATGAATTCAGAGAGGTAGAGTATAACAGCTCTGATCCAGACCTATAAAGATCCATCAGGCCAACTCAAACCCCATTTCATTTGAACTATTTTAATTCAAAATATAAACAAATGAGAAACTTTTCCATTTAAAATGCCAAGCAGATGGCAAAAATACTTAACAAATCCATAAACATAGCTAACAATTATAACCACAGCCAACAGTGTGCATGTGTTAGTCACTCTCATAATAGTCTCATAAATGTAGAGCTTTTTTGTGAAATCTTTGTGTGTCCAGTAGATGTTCACTGGAATGTTTTTCAGTTTTGAAGCAGAGCAACATAATCTGTGTTTCTGTAGATCAGCAGATGATCCTGAGTCTCTACAGGACTGTATTTAATCTGTTGTCGTTTGTTCAGGAGCTGCTGAAGGTGTTTAAGGAGTTGGGTTTTAAGGGTGAGGAGAAGATTGCTTTCTCCACACTTTCCCAGCATCCCTTTCTGCAGGATCTAATAGAAGGATCCTCACAGTACCTGCTTCCTGTGAGTATAACACACAGACATGTGATCTCACACACATAAATACATTATTATTATTTTAGTGATCGAATGATCTAAACAGAGAAGATTCCTGGCACTAAATGAGTCATCTATTTAAAACATTTTAAGCAAGTTTTGTGGCTTTTATTCCATGTTCCACGCAAACTTCCTGTTTCAATAGGAAAAACACAGGACTCGTCAAGCCTTTTGATGGGATATTTATTGTAATTGATTATGTGAAATACAAATTATACACAAGTTTGTATTTATACTAAAACAAAAGTGTTTTTATTAATTGATTATATGTCATCTTTATAGGACATTCACAGAATCTTCCAGACACAGCAAACTGAAGATCCTCAACATGATCAACACTCAATAACAACACACACCAACACATGAATCACACAAGGTACATGCTAATCCTAAATTCATCATGAAAGCATGAAGAACGGTGATCTGCTGAAATAACCCTTTAATAAACTCTAAATGTTTCTAAATGTATTTACTGTAGTGAAGATACACATTTGATTTTAGCAGTGTATTCTTGTCTCATATTACAGTGAATAATTTGGTGTATTTGTGTGATTCAGAGATGATTTATGTGGATGCTTGAACATGTTGCTTACAACAGAAGCAAAACATTCAGATAAATCAATGTAAAATCAGCATAAAACCTCAACAAAAATGTACAGTAAAAACATTATCTAAAAAATAGATATAAAGAATACATGAGTGAGAGATTTGTTAAATTAATATGTTAATGATTGTATATGAATACACAAGTATGTATGAATAACAATGTAAAGAAAATATAATAAAGAATGAACAATGAACAATAAAAATAAAAAACTGTATCTTTAGTCTCTGCCATATGAATAATGTTCACTGTTCTGCTGTCTTTGCACAAGTCAGACCCACACACACCTGCAGATGAGATACACGACTTTACATTTGTCAAAAATAATGGAAACAGAGTGTAACTTCTACTGTTGAGCACACAATCATCTCTAAAAAAAATTATATGAAAAATGAAACCCTATAATGACAGTGAAAAATTCTAATATTATATGTCTCTCAGAATGGAAGACTTTGTAGTCCTTCCCAAAAAAAATCAGCATAGATGTGTGGACCGATTCATTCAAGACTCTTCAGACTCTTCGGCACTGTCCATCTCACAGTCGGTCTGATTCTGTTGATCTGGAGCCCCAGACACATTGGTTTTATCGATGTAGGGTTTTAAGATATTGACGATCTCATGCAATCCTTTTACCTTAGCCCGTGCTCTGATGTTTTCCAGGATGGGCTGCATGGAAAAGCCGTATTCCATAACGCTCCAAGTTTTACGTCCTTCTTCTTTGTACTTATAGCCACCAGTGTGCACACCAATCAGATTGCAGTCTACATCAAAAACTGGAGAGCCAGAAGTTCCGTGAAAAAAACAAGAATCATAAGTAATCTGGTTTTCATATGCTGAAAAGTCCCACTTCTCTTCCAAAGACTTTTGTCTCATAACATGGATTAAATTGTTATTCTCAGATGCATGTTTATGTGCAGCTTTCCGTCGATCCTCTCTCTCAATGATGAAGCAGGGGTCAATTTTCTTAACCTCTTTTTCTGGATGTCCCAAAATGCAGATCTGACCTCTGTTAGGAGGGTTTGTACTGCAACAACTGAGCAATTGAGGATACTTTTGTTTATACTTGTTGATCAAAATTTTATCAACAGGTGATGAATCCAAATCCAATTCGAGAAGAGCATAGTCAAGATGCCTACCACTGAAATCCTTCCCATAACAGTAAGCTATGAGTTGTTTAACTGGTATGTGCTTGCCCTTTGAATCCTTGTCTTCATAATCAAATACAGCTGTGTACTGTGCAACGTTGACTGTCGTAACGTCAGTCGATATCCCAATAACATGAGCATTAGTGAGAATGAATTTGTCGAAGAGTAAGAAGCCGGTTCCTATGTCGGACCTCCCGACTCGAATCTGACACACAGAGTCAGAGAGTCTCATGAGCATCTTCACTTTCTTCACCTCTGAAAAATTCTCAACACTTTTATGGTATTCTTCTCTGAAGAACTTCTGGACCTGAGACTTGTTCTTTAGGTTCTCTCGCTGCTTTAACGTCTCCAGTAAATCTTTAAACTGATCACGCAGAATTCCCAGAATCTCTTTAGAATTTTGAATCATCATTATAGGACCTGTTCTTTTTTTTGCTGTCTTTCTCCTTTGCGTTTTTTCTTTTTCGTTGTTGATGGGAAGCTGGAGGCTGGGGTCAACATTTTCTGTCAAAGTACTAGTTGAGGCTACTGAATCTGATTCAGTCTTGGTATCTAAGACATTTTGAGTATCTGGCTGATCAATGTCACTGATAAATATTACCTTAAAATGCATTTGATCAAAATGCTCCACTTTGTTTGACATTTCATGGATTTTCTCACTGTCCATCTCACAGAGGGCACAGAGTTTCTTGAATATATCATCAATAAATCGTCCATCACGGCTCAGAGCAATCATAAAATTCTCTTCTTTGAATGCATACACACAAACATCATCAACATTCAGCCTCAGATTCTTGTTTTCCATTAACCGCTTTACTTTCTTCCCTCCTGTTGTGTGGATGTAAAAAGTGACAAAAGAGTCAGGATTTGAAATATCTGAAGTTGGCTTTTTCTCTGCAAAAGCATTTCTATCCTTTCGGATGAACGTTATTTTTAAGATCTCATCACTTTGAATAAGACAGCAGGGAAAATCGGTCTTCACAGCCGCTCTAGGAACTTGTCCTTTGGGTCTCTGGATGACTATTTCTTTCTCCATGTACTTCTTTTTAATGTTCTTGAAAATATTGTTTGTATTCAGAGCCTCGAGTACAGTCATGGATGTGTCACAGGTTACTGTGTATGTATTGTTCTTGAAACGGAACTGGATAAAGTGGCTTTTCCTTTGTGAATTCTGTTCATTTTAGAAAAACAGTCACATACAAACACATTTGAATGTACACTTTTTGAATAATATTTTCATTAAATTATTCATATTATAGTGTAAAGTGATATACCTGCTGAGGATCATATTTTGACAGTCCTGCTTTAGTCTCTTTCTCCCACGAATCATCCATTCTTTCCTGTGAGAATACCAGCAGTATTGTTAAAAGATATTTTTACTAGAATGTCCAGATTTATCAGTTTGGAGAAATGGGGCTGTCAAGCTTAAACTTGTGCATTCAGGGTTTCTCCAGGTTTTATGGAAGTAATTTTAAGACATTTTTAAGACCAAGTAGGCTAATGAAAATGTAAGAAATAAATGAAAGGGAACACAATACGTCAATTTGTTCTCTAAATATAATGTCTAGGGAGAAACAACATTAGCAACGTTTCAGAGTTTGAAAATACAACTTCCAACAGATATCCATTACTTTTTCATTTATTTTACAAAAAAAAAAGCTTGAATCGCTCTGCTCCCAACCACTATTATGGAAAACTCTTTTACTCTACCTTCTGATAGAAAAATTGTGATCTTCCTCGGCCTTTCTCAGTATTTTTGTCTTGTTTTCCAATAAAAATGTCTAAAGATTATTAAATCAAGCTGCATTTACTGGAGATACAAAATTGTTTAAATATCTTTAATCTTTAATATCTTCCAGTGGGCCAATTCAAATGGAAGTTTTCATAACTAATTTGACAGATATTAGTTCTTGTTTTAAGCATAAACTATTAAATAAAAAAGTTTTAAAAGTTTTTTTTTTTTTTTTTACATTTTATTTAAAGCTTTTCACATTTTACAGAACATGCAATAATGCATACATGTAATTAAATGTAGAGTTCATATTCTAGGCTCATCTGCTTTTATGTACATAGGTATGCATTATTCGTATGGTGTTTGCTGAGTTTGATAATATCATGCATTTCTTTTAATATCACTCTCTAATGCATTAAGCCAGAGAAGGATGCGGGTTTCGTGACATCATCGTGTACAAAAGAAGTCCCATTTCATTGGCTAGAATAAGTTCAACTGTGTACTACAAGTTTGTGTCTGTCATTGTATTTTTGTGAATGACACACATTTGTGACTACTTGTCTGCAGCTTCAAATTCAGTTTGTGACTATTGTCTGCGAGTGCAAATCTCAACATTCAACTTCAGATTTGTATTTTACAGGTTTTCACATCAGAGCTGTGACTGTAAATTTTAGCGTACAAGTACGAATATTTGTTGTACAAGTTCTCAAATTCACGTCTACATGCTCTTTAGTTTTGCTACTCTTTTACCTTCGTAGAAAACCCCTAGCTAAGAACTTTATGGCCATGCAAGCTTCAAAAGAATGAGCCCAACTAAAGGAAGAACGTTGTCAACGTTAGATAGTTTGGAAAAGTCTGATTAGTTCAGAGATGGCACAGCTCGGGACCCACCAAGATAACGGCAGAGGTTGTTTGATCCCAAGACAAAGGATACAGAGACTTTACATATCAAAATACATAAAATCATCCCAAAAAAATTCTTGATGGACTTATAATCAAACATCGTTCAACTACATAATTCTATATTATGTATAGAACCTATATACGTTACTATTATGCTTAGATCACATATAAGTCATGCAGTTGTTATTACTATTGGATGGCTGAATGAAAGTGTTTCTTGTTTCCTATCAGTACGATCGTATGTTCATAATTCAGAAGATGGCTTGACTGAAATCTGTGTAAAATGTTTTGTATTCTTATAATAGGAATCATGTCTAAACTGTTCTCTTGGTACTCTCTGCTAGAGCTGAGATCACAGATAAGGCATGATTTATGATGAGAGGGGAAGAAAATGCCACCTCTCAAATAAAGACCGTATCTAATGGGTCAGAACTCATCCAGGAGGCTCGACAAACATTTGAGTTTAAAACCTTAGGACACGAACAAAACATAGAGTATGCATAGAGTAGCCATTGAGTAACCAGACAGACGAGTAACCCTGTAGACGAGCAGACAAAAGAACCCAAATCAAGATCAGAAGAACATGGGTTAAACAGCTTCATTCAAGCCATCTAACTACTCTCGTCTTACTTTTCTTTCTCTTACTTAGTTAATTTTCTTTTCCGTTGAGAGTCTCGGTTCTAAGTTAAGTTTTGTTGTAAAGTTTCGGTCCACGATTCGACTGCAAAGCCCGCTTCCAACTTCATAGACTTACTTTACATCCATCCGCCAGCACACCACGTGATTGGCCGCCCCAGAAATCTATCCAGGCAGAGGAGACCGCCAGCCAATCAACAACCCGGGAAACCCCATTTTACCCCCTTTTACAAAGGAACCCCCAAATGAACAAAGACAAGCGAGTAGCCTCCAGGTTCTTAACTGAACTGGTGCTTTGATATAAAATTCAATAACCCCGTCTATGAAACGATAGAAGGGTTAAATTAATGATTGATGGTTCGTTCAGGTCATGTCTTATAAGTGCATATTGAAACTTGGGATTTCATCATCTCACTCTTAAATCTCATTCTTTCCTCACTTTCTTTCTTTCTGCAGCTCTTATGAATGTGTGTGTTTGTGTTAGATATTAGTTTTTGTGTTAGAATAATCAAAGTCTTGTTTGTATTTTAAAGAGAAGTAGGCTACTGTGTTATGTGCTTACGAATTTAATGTCTTAAACTGCTGATCTAAGTTACCTTGCTAATAAATAGCTAGTGTTTTCACTATAGTTTGGATATTTATAGCAAATATGGGCAGAATTCTTTACTGCCCTAGTACTTCAGAAATCCTTTTAAAGGTATACATGTGAATTAAACGTGGCACAATGGCCTTCATCATCACAGTATGCTAATGCCTATCTAGTGCAAGGGATTTCATCAATATGATTGAGGACTGTTGGGACACTCCAGGCACAGGATGGTTCTGTCGGGAGAGACAGTCGTTTGCACCTCAATGACACGTCTGAAGACTCTGTAGCATTTGCTTCACAGGACATATGCTTTCAACTACATATTGTTCATTTTACTAGTGTGTTCTAATATGTAACTGTCATGTTTAGTCTCATCTGACAGCTTATAAACTGAAATGAATGGTGGTGAACTTAATAGAGATATTAAATTATCCTAATGTACAATCTAGGTATTGGTTAAACATGCATTGAGGAGAATGTTAATGTTCTTCTCCCTCTCTTGATCACAACCCATTTGCCTCATCTTTTGGTTTCCTGTCGGTCGGGTTTGGTGTTGGTATTCCACTCATGTTTAACAATGCTTTGCTCAGGGTATAAGAAGGAAAGGTAACTGTTGATCTGGGAGAAAGGCTTTAACCCCGCCACTCCCGCACACCGGACCGGTGCGTAACCTCATACTAGGAGAAAGGCCTCTTTTACGGCCTCTTCTGCACAACAGCGCATTATTTGTTACAACTAAGTTTTCTATACATTACTGTATGTTGTTCCATTCTACTGTCTGTATATTTAAACATGTAACTTAATGAATAACTTTACCTGCTTTAAAGGCTTTGAGAATCTTTCCTTTCATCACTGATTATGTTGAAAGCTAAAGTGATTATAACTTTCGTTATCTAAACGTTCAGGTTAAATCCTACGTTTTCCTATCAGTTCTAAGAAAGACCTTTAAAGAATAAGAGGTTAAAGAATAGCAACAACTTACTTTAATGGAGTCAGATTAATTATATTGGAGTCAGATAAATATTTTAATTATACACGTCATCCTTCAACTGCCTTTTGTTCCGATTATTGGTTCAAAAATAGCAGCGTAACAGTGTATTTAAGCCCTTAGTTTTGTATTCATTTATATTCCTGTGTGCAAAGTGCTTATGTTCCTGTTGTCTCTTAAGTTATTTGATCATCAGTTCCACTTCTGCGTCCTGTATTTCTCTCCTTTGGATCTACACACGCATAGGCCTACTGTGACGACAGTTTACAACCCATGCAAATTGATTCGACAATAATGCACAAACAAGCATTCAAGTGAATGCACTGAAGAAAAAAGGGTTGGCTTTAAATGATGCATTTATTAGTGTATGTTAAGTGATTTACCTGCTTCAGATCTTTTGAGTGTCCCTCATCAGCTTCTTTTTTAGACAAATCCATTGTTTCCTGAAAGAATGCCAACAAGGATGTTTATTTATACAATATTTGTGTGTGTGTGTGTGTGTGTGTGTGTGTGTGTGTGTGTGTGTGTGTGTGTGTGTGTGTGTGTGTGTGTGTGTGTGTGTGTAGTAGGGCTTTCTATCATCATTTTAAAGCAGTAGAGGAAGTTCAATGATTCGCTTCTTTGGTCTTGAGCTACAATTTTGAACTCTGTTTCTCTAATTTCTATTATCCGTTTCTCTAATACATGCAACGCTTATAAAGACAACACAAGAGCCTTGGATATGATAAATGTTACAAAAATCACCAAAAAATGTGATTGGGTACCCTTAGATTATTTTCATTTTGATGTTTATTCATGTATGGGTCGACACCTAATCTATTCAATTTATAAAATTATGCTTGAATTTAATGATGTCACTGTTATTTTAACTGTCTCAATTGCCTGTATCCACTTTTGTGTCATTTTGTTTCATACAATAGCACTATTTCAAAACATTCAGTAGCAAATGCCACTCAAACACAGACGTGGCAGTGACACAAATAACGTGTTGAAAAAAATATTACCGATTTTAATGCGTTTAATTGACATTTAAAATATCACTAAATTAGGCTATTTATTTAGGATTTTGTGTCACAATTACGTCAGTCACTACTGGAGGTGTGAGGTGTCAGTACATACGGCGAGTCGGCGACATGTTCTGTGTCTGTGTTTCGGGGCATTGTCAGTGGCACGTGCCAATGAAGACCGGTTGTATCACTAATCATATGTGCCAAGTCTTCTGTGCGTCAGATGTAATGTCACTTAAAGCTAGACTGTAATTTTTCAAGTTGATTCTTAGCAAAAAACACTTTTTTCTTTCAAAATGATATGTGCTCATTAATGTGTAATTACTTTTACCAACTAATCAAGTATTCTCGTAAGCGTAGAATCTGCCATTTAGAATACATACGAGCGAGTCGCTCGAATGGCAGCAGCCATGTTGCGCCTCCATCTTGAAAATACATTAGTTATTAGTTACAGGAGTTAAAACGCCCTCGGAATGGGAGGGGCTAGAAAGTAATATTCAGTTGGTAGTCATAAACAATTTCACCGCTAGATGGGAGAAAATCCTACACAGTGTAGCTTTAATGTTAATACCGCCTCTCAGATATCAGCGCTAGTCCTGGCGGATATAAAGGGATAAGGACATTTCATTTTACCGAACAACCTGCTGAACAACCTGAAAAGTGCTGCACTACTCATACAGGTCAGTTTCTTTGACAAATAAAAATGGTGTGGTAACGCAGCGCTGTTTCACTACGCTATCAAACTAAACTGCATTTGAGTGTAATGAAAGTTATAATGTTATTCTATGTGTTAGTTTGTGGGCTGTCTGAGAGACTAGCAGTAAGCTAGATCAACATTAGAATAATACTGATCATCATATTCTAACATTTCATCACGTTGAGCTAACACAATTGAACGAAATATATAACACTGTGCAAGTGGTTTTTGGATATTTTTAAAAATCTTACATTATACCTTTAATTATGCAGCCGTCATTAGTGGATGGGAGGATTGAGGATGGATCATGATTCTTGAGATTTGAGCTAGGCCTATTGATTGAAGCTCTGTCTGTGTATGGAGGACCAAACCTGCAGAAATTAAAAATGAATAAATACATAAATAAATATGCAAAGAAATGTAAAAAACAAAACAAAAATAAATTACTATTTATACTTTTATTTCCCTATTTATGTATAATTATATATTTTTCCACATTTATTTTTTCATTTATTTATTTAGCCTATGTATTTATTTATTTATTTATTTCCACTTTCATTTATTTTCACATTTATTTATGTATATATGTATTTATGTCTACATTTATTTATAAATGTGGAAAAATATATAATTATACATAAACAGGGAAATAAAAATATAAATAGTCATGTATTTTTATGTATTTATTCATTTTTAATTTCTGCAGGTTTGGTCCTCCATATCTGTGCGCACCGAAACTCTATCCTCAGATGCAGTTTAAACTGTTTTAGTAGCCTACAAAGCAGTTCTAGTTTGGACTATTTTATTATTGATAACCTGTTCTTATTTTTCCTAACAATTATTTATTTTCACTTTTTTTTTTTTTTTTTTTTTTTGCACATCCGCTTTAATAAACACCTTTTAGACTACAAAATTGCTCCCATTCTTACATCATGGTGTGATTCTCCTTTTATACCGCTCGACATTTCAATGCCTTTTTATGCGAGTAGCCTACGCAGCGCTTATACATCAGGCCCAAGCCACGGCCGTCAGTCACCAGTCGGTTAGTTCAACTTTCCATTTTAAACCGGAAAAACGAAATGTCTCAGAAAAACTCACTTTTCCTTTAGTACCCTATTAAACAATGTTGTGCTATTTTTATTTTTTTATGGTGTGCCACCTTTAGGCCTATAACATCTCAAATGTGTTTTAGGGTTTTTCATGACCCTTTAAGAAGTTAAAACACATTCCAAGCTAGGTGATATAGTTTAAAAGGAAACCAGGAAATCTTACCTTGTCCAAGTAAAAAGGGAATATAACGTGACGTCTTAACTTCAGAGTTTCAATTCTCATCTCATTCGGTCCACGGCTCCACGCTCGCTTTAATCTGATTTCCTGCTCTTCAGTCTCCGCCCACAGCAAAGGTAATCGAAAGTAGGCTACTAGAATTTATGATGAAACAAAAGCTATTCACTTGCACTTAACACATTGATGTCCAAAAGACGTCTTTTCAACGTCTTTGTCACAAAAGTCGGACGTTGAAAAGACGTCCACTGAGGGGCCAGAATTAAAGTTTTTATGACGTCTTTTAATTCTGCACGTCCGATATAGACGTTCATGGAACCTCCGTACAAGGTTAAAAACTACTTCAAATGTGGCCATTGTGGACATATTTTCAACATCATTTATGGTCTAATTTATTCTGTTTCTGGACCAAATAAACACGCAGGATGCAATAAATTAAAACTCATGTTTATTTCAATTTAATTGCAAAGCAACTCACAGACAGTTTGTGTTTGTCCAAAAAACATGAACATAAAAGACACATCTGTAAATCATACATCTTTGGATCATGAGAGAAATCAGATCTGAAGGAAAGACTTTCTGGCTCAGACACTTGTTCTGCCCTTAATCACTGACATGAAACACAGATAATTTGACTATTTCTGTCAGACATCTACAGAAGATCTCAGTGAGAATTAACAAATGTTTAGATGTTGATATTTGTTTCATTTGAAGTGTCACCATTGTGGTGATCAGTATTTGCTTTAGTTGGGGCTCTTGGTCCCCGGTCGTCTTGTGTTAGCTTTTCTTTGGCTGCTGTAACTGTTGTGGCAGGAAAAGCTAAGATAAAGCAAGATCAGCTGTTATCAGCAAATTCTGCTCAAAACAAGCATCCCACTTTGTCAGATGCTTTGGCATTTATAGCCACCACCTTGAGGAACTGCTACATTCGCACCAATAACATTTAAATGATCACTTATTTAGAGGTGGATAAAAAGGATGTGCACATGATGTTTTAAGCAAGTGTATCATGTAGTTACACTATTTTTTAGATACTAGTGCCTATTCTTTATACTAGTGCTTATTCTTTAGGTACTAGCACCTTTTTAAAGATACTACTTATTCATTAGATAGTTCTTATTTATTAGATAGTACTTATTCCAATAGTGACTATATTTAATTATACCTAACTTGTTAAGAAAAAATAGAACTAGTGCTTATTTTTTAGTTACCAGTAACAATTTAGATCAAAGATATCCTTACCTTAATAGATACTAGTACTATTTAAATAATCAGTATGCAAAAAATATGTTGAATATTAATGAATCAACAACATATCAAAGAGAGATGACACAGGAAACGGACTGAATTGCAGAAGGCCGTTTTATAATAACAATATAATAATAGCCTACCTTTTTAATGGTATTAGAGTAAAAAAATATATAATGAATAGGCATGTGTAATATAGTGCATATACTCTTATTTTGACATGACTCTCATTCTCAGACGCAGATTAATATTCCGAATTTTTGATTGTGAGGATTTATGAATGCTCACCAAACATCCCAATCTCTGGGTATTGTGGTTGTTTGGCTGGTGGGTATGAACTGGTTTTTGGATCTACTTAACTGCCCCGACTCAGCGTTACTACACAGAAGTCAAACATGCCAGGGATTGTTCACAAAAATTCTGTTACTTGTTTTTTGATTGAGCAATTCCTTTAAAATTGTGTGCTAAACTGAATGAACAGATTGAGAGTTAAACAGAACTGAACTGATGTTTCAGTTTAAGTTAGTAACTTTATTGTGTTGTGTGTTTAGGTCTGCTGTGCAGTAATGAGTTGACTGAAGTGCGTGAATTAACTTTTAACATTTGTATGTGTCTATCAGTTCAGTTTATCATCTGTTTTGTTCTATGATCAGGTTGAATTGTGGTTTCCCAGTGAAAGAGATCTTCCTGTCCCGAATGACCCAACTGAACCTCTGCCCTACGACAGACTAGCCAACCTTAAGAAGGTAATGCAACATGAAGGGTTTTGTCAACTTTAAAGGGGGTCATAATATTATTATTATTTATGTTTTTTACTATCCTTTTTTGCATTTTTTACATTTAGAAAAGTTCACAAAACAATCTGCATTGACATGGCTCTCAAACTGTTAGATACTTAAAATAGACTTCAGCTCTCGGGATCCATCTGTGGTGCTGAAGATCAGAAAGAGTTATTTTTCCTGAACAGTTTCAATAAATGGCCTTTTTGAGGAGGACACTTATGAAGCTCTGAAAGTTGATTCCTCGTGATTTGACTGACCTCTTTAATGCTCGAACAGTTTGAACATCACTGAATACAGTAAATGCATTAATATTGATGGCTTTGAAAGCCTGTAATGGTTCACTAAAAATGTTCTGAACATATAATCTGTGTATGAACATGCATATGTTTTTCTTTGTGTGTGTAGTTTTTCTTCAGTCTGTTTGTGAGCTCACACTCATCTCCGCTGATGCTGGATCTGAGCTTGCTGCTGTATTTCTGCTGCCATCCTGAACCGGCTCAGGGCTTCACCAGAGCGCTGGGCCTCGTGATCGGACACACACTGCACTACAAACACACCGGCCCACTCACACAGGTACACACACACACATTTGTATGGCTATCTATGTGAGGATATTCATTTATATAATGCAATCACTTAGCCTGGAAAGCCAGACCTACATCAAAATGTTGGGTCTGGCAACTCACCATAGACACGGCTCAATCCGAGGGGCGGGATAAACGGCTGTCTTTCAAATTCCCTCTGCACGCAATAGGACAGCGCTTCAACCAACCAGAGCGTTTTCCCAACAGCGGAGCTAACGTTAGTTGATACAGTAGATTCAACTTTTGCCATATCTGGCCGGCAAAACTACGAACACATCTTCCCTTTTTTTAAGAATGACTTAAGTGCCGTTCTATGCTCTTTTCTCAAAGAAACACTGGCTGTTTCTCAATTCCAAGAACGCAGAGAACGGACTTGTGTTCTCGTGGAGACCGGTCTTGCCAAGCTTCCTTGGAAGAACGAACTCGGAACCGGCCGCAATGACTTCTGGGACACCAGGCGAGTACTAGCTCAAGTCTGCATTCGATGCATCCTCGGTATCAAGAACACATCCGGGTTCTTTCATGCGTCCTCTGTACTTGCGTTCTTGAGAATTGGGTCTGAACTTCAACGGTTAATGATGACGTAAAACGAGAACACAAGGACGCAAGATCGCTGAAGAACGCATATTGAGAATAGCCTACTTAACTCCAAGTCCTCCAGAGTCGCGGACAAAGCCGATTCGATAGACTGTTCTCCAGCAGCTCCGCCATTCTTTGTTTTCAAGTAGCAGGGAACCGTCGCAACTCTGTCGTCATTATGTTAAGCCCGCCCCGCCTACTCTATACACGACGTGATTAGCCTGACCCAATTTAGGTTTTTGCAGCTCGAAAGTCAATGGAGAGTTGCTAGACTGCCCTGGCTGCAAAATACATTTTGCTGCCGCTAGGGTGCGTCTAGATTTCTAGGCTAGCAATCACTATCCCCTTACCCTAACCTTAATTATCACAACTAATTGCCTAACCTAATTCTAACCTTAAAGGTGCTATATGTAACTTTTTCACTTTTTTAACATACCATAATATGTTTGTGGATATTTAGGAAACTATTGCTGAGTTCATATATTCGTTTCTCTGAAAAACACTTCTACAGCCAGTTATTTTACTTTGAAATGTGTGTTCTGTGTTGGAATGTCTGTTTTTGTTTTGGTCTGTGTGATCTCGCCCACTTCCAGTTCACCCAATAGTATTTCGACACCCCGGGATGCCAGTTGGCAGGAAACACAGCGCATTGCAGCCAGCAAACAAACTGGATCAGAGATCGCAGATTCTACCCAACCTAAAAAGCCTCGATATCCATCTAAAAATCTCTAGAAATCTAAATCTCATCTAAATCTCATTCGATAGCATTAAGAAAATGTAAAGTAAATCAATTTGGATAAAAGCGTCTGCTAAATGATTAAATGTAAATGCTTATTGTTTTCTACTTGTCATTACTGTAATGTGCAAAAATAATCCATTATTTACTCTTGTATTGTTTCAAACCACTGTTCCTGCTGTAGTCTGTGCCGTATATAGAGGGCGCTGGAGTCGAGGCTGATGAAGAGGAGGAGAGAGGGGTGGAGCCTGATGAAGAGGAGGAGAGGGGGTGGAGCCTAACGAAGTGGGCGTGTCAGTTGATGATGTGCTCAGAGTTCTGAGTCGTGGAGATGATCACATCTCTTCACATCTGAACCGCTTCCAGCCGAACCGCAGGAGCAGAGATGAATTCAGAGAGGTAGAATAGAACAGCTCTGATCCAAACCTATAAAGATCCATCAGCCCAACTCAAACCCCATTTCATTTGAACTATTTTAATTCAAAATGCAAACAAATTAGAGACTTTTCGATTTAAAATAGAAAGCAAGATGGCAAAAATACTCAACAAATCCATAAACATATAGCTAACAATTATAACCATATAAGCCAACAGTGTGCATGTGTTAGTCACTCTCATAATAGTCTCATAAATGTAGAGCTATTTTTAGAAATCTTTGTGTGTCCAGTAGATGTTCACTGGAATGTTTTTCACTCAGTTTTGAAGCAGAGCAACATAATCTGTGTTTCTGTAGATCAGCAGATGATCCTGAGTCTCTACAGGACTGTATTTAATCTGTTGTCGTGTGTTCAGGGGCTGCTCAAGGTGTTTAAGGAGTTGGGTTTTAAGGGTGAGGAGAAGATTGCTTTCTCCACACTTTCCCAGCATCCCTTTCTGCAGGATCTAATAGAAGGATCCTCATAGTACCTGCTTCCTGTGAGTATAAC
Source organism: Rutilus rutilus (assembly GCA_021464565.1). Taxonomy (NCBI): domain Eukaryota; kingdom Metazoa; phylum Chordata; class Actinopteri; order Cypriniformes; family Leuciscidae; genus Rutilus; species Rutilus rutilus. Next base: position 43,326,693 of record JAJAQA010000007.1, read on the forward strand.
ACACAAACACGTGATCTCACACACATACTACAACACAGCTCAGTGGTGAGAGCTAAATACAGTTCAAATTAATATATAAAAATGTTATTTTAATGATTTAATGATCTCAAAATGGAAGATTCCAGGCACTAAATGTATTCAAGTCCCCGATATACTACAAGCGAAATTAAAGAACGAACTGATGTGACGTAATTTCTAACAAAATCAGGCCGAAACGAAGTTCGTTGTGGGAGTTCGAAACAACTTGCCAAAGTGAACTTTCCAGAAAGGTTTGCCATGGCTGGTAAACACCTTTGTACTACCATTGGTCCGTGGCGATAATGTAATAGGTAGGTGTGCGCGGAGGCTCCGCTTTCCGATTTTCTTTCACGTTAAAATCTTGTCCAGTTAATTTCTCCTCTTCCAGTCTGTCAAGTTCAGACATCCATGAGTGAAAACATGAACACACTGGAAAGCTTCTTTGTACTTCTGATGAAACGAGACTGCTTGATTTTAAGCTAATTATTGTTTAAAGTGTGCCGAATTGCAGAGCTCGTGCAAACATATCCGTTGCTATATGATCAGATGCTTTTCTTTATGATTTATTAATATGTATTTAATAAGTATTTTGAACTTTGTTTTACCACAAAGCGAAGAACGAAAAAGAACTTCGCTGTGAGTATATCGGGCCTTAATTCTGCTCGTATTAAAACATCCATTTGAAACATTTGTTAAGAAAGTTTTGGTGCTTTTATTCCCTGTTCCACACAAACTTCCTGTTTCAATAGGAAATAAGTCAACACAGGACAGAAAAATTGGATATTTATTGTAATTTAGTTTTTATTGATTATGATTACATGTCTTCTATAGGACATTCACAGAATTTTCCAGACCAAACAAACTGAAGATCCTTGAAGCTTCTCAACATGATTAACACTCAATAACAACACACACCAACACATGAATCACACAAGGTACATGCTAATGGAATAATACATGTAAGTGAAATAAACATTAAAGCTATATTTGGTATAATAATGATCAGCAGTGATCTGCTGAAATTTTCCTAAATGTTTCTAAATGTATTTACTATTATATTAAAATACTTTTAATGTATTTAATTGTATTTTGATTGTAGCTGTGTTTTCTTGTCTATTATTACAGTGATTGTCAAATTGAAAAATTTGGTGTATTTGTGTGATTCAGAGATGATTGATGGTGATGCTTGAACACGATCGCTTACAACAAAAGCAACACTTTAAGATAAATCAATGTAAAATCAGCATAACATCCTCAAGTTCAACACAAATGTAAAAATTATATATATATATATATATATATATATATATATATATATATATATATATATATGAGTGAAAGATTTATGTTAAATGAGTATGTTAATGAATGAATATATATATATATATATATATATATATATATATATATATATATATATATATATATGAATACACATGTATGAATAACAATGTAAAGAAAATACAATAAAGAATGAACTACAACTGTATCTTTAGTCTCTGCGAAATTAAGAATGTTCATTTTTTCCTGCTCTCTTCGCACAAGTCAGACACACAAACACCTGCAGATGAGATACATGACATTACATTTGTCAAAAATAATAGAAACAGCTTAACCTCTGCTTTTGAACACAATCATCTCTAAAAGTTTTATGAAAAGTGAAACCCCTTAATGACATAGAAAAATCTCAGTCTGATTTTTAGGTCTCTCAGAATGGAAGAGACCAAAAAAATGTGACAGACTTGTGTTAGTTAGTTAGTTAGTTAGTATACTTTATTGTCCTTTTTAAGGAAATTTGTCTTGGACTCAAAGCTGCATTAATACACAACATACATACATACACATATGCACACACAAACCAATAAAGAGCTAAAGTGATAACAGCATCAACAGTGCCTCTTCCCACCATATAGGTAAATTGAAATGGATCCAATAAAAAAAAAAATTTGTGTACAGATTCATTCAAGACACTCCGGGCCTTTCGGCATCACCCATTTCAACGTCATTTGGATACTGTTGATCTGCAGCCACAGATACATTGCTTTTATTTCTGTATTTTTCTAAGTTTTTGACAATCTCATGCAAGCAACGTTTGTTAGCCTGTGCTTCGAGGTTATCCAGGATGGGCTCCATGGAAAAGCCGTATTCCATAACACTGCTAGTTTTATGTTTGTTTCTTTCGTACACATATCCACCAGTGTGCACACCAATCAGTTTGCAGTCTACATCAAAAACTGGAGAGCCAGAAGATGCATGAAAGAAACAAGAATCATAAGTAATCTGGTTTTCATATGCTGAAAAGTCCCATTTCTGTTTGGCGCACACCTCCTTCATAACATGAATTAAATGCTTATTCTCAGATGCATGTTTTTTTGCAGCCTCCACTCGATTCTTTCTCTCAATGATGAAGCAGGGGTCCATTTTCTTGACCCCTCCTCCGGGATGTCCCACAATGCAGATCTGACCTCTTTCAGGAGGGTTTGAACGGTAACTGAGCAATTTAGGATATTCAGCAATTTTATCAACAGAAACCAATTTAAGAAGAGCATAGTCGAGATGCCTACCACTGTCATCTTTCCCATAAAAGTAAGCTATGAGTTCTTTAACTTCTATTTCCTTGATCTCATTTGCTTTCCAATCTTCATATCCAAATACAGCAGTGATTGTCTTTGAAAGCTTCATGGAGACAGGGTCAAATTCTCCAATAACATGAGCATTAGTGAGGATGAATTTGTCAAAGAGTAAGAAACCGGTTCCTTCTTTTGACTCCCCGACTTGAATCTGACACACAGAGTTAGAGAGTCTCATGAGCTCCCTCACTTTCTTCACCTCCAAGTAATTCTCAACACTTTTATGATATTCTTCTCTAAAGAAATTCTGAAACTTTTTGTTCTCTCGTTGCTTTAATGTCTTCAGTAAATCTTTAAACTGATCACGCAGAATTTTCAGAATCTCTTCAGATTTGTCTATGGGTTTATATACATACCGCTTGGTTGAAGGATTGGTCGACTTTGTTGTTTTTCCATCTTGTTTTTTTTCACGCTCAGTGTTGATGGGATTCTGGCTTGGCCCGACATTTTCTGCCGCATCAGCATCTGGAGCTTCATTAGGCTCAGTTTGGACACAAGTCGCATCCTCCTGACTCTCTGACTGATTCTTTTTACTGATAACAACTACCTGGAAAGCCTTTCTGTCAAGATAGTCTACAGGTAATGAAAATTCATGTTTCGTCTCTGTACCAGACTCACGAAGTCCACAGGTTTTCCTGTAAATAACTTTCTTGAATCGTCCATCACGTTTAAGAGCTTTTTTGATTTTCTCTCCTTTCAATGCAAACACACAAACATAACGAACCATTTTTCTCAAAGCTTTGCTTATCAGTAAACGTTTAACTGTTGGCCCTCCTTCTTTTTTTACCCAAAAGGTGACTAATGTTTCAGGATTACCTCTTTTCCTGAGGAGTGACGGATCTGCAGTGGTTTGTTGATTTTTAGAATTTTTTTTATTCTTTTGGATGAAAGTTATGTCTAAGGTCTCATCTTCTTCAATAAGACAGCAGGGGAAATCTGTCTTCACAGCAGCATTAGGAACTTTTCCTTTGGATCTCTGGATGAGAATTTCTTTCTGCATGTTCTTCTGTTTGTCTTTTTCACTCCTGAAAATGTTGCTTGTATTAAGAGCCTCAAGCACAGTCATGGAAGTTGTACACACAACTGAATATGGCTCTGCGTTTAAACAAAACTGGAAAGTGTGTTTTTTCTCTTCAGCTTCCTGTTAAATAAGAAAAAACTATTTATGTACACAAACATTCAAGTGAATTCCACTAAAGAAATGTTTGTAATGAATGATTCATTTTGCATGTGTTACAGAAAGTGATCTACCAGCTGCAGATCTTTTGAGGGTCCCTCTTCAACTTCTTTCTTGAATGAATGAGCCGTCGTTTTCTGAGAAAATGTCAACAACAGTGAAGTTAATGCATTGTCTACATCTTTCTACCATAATTTAAATCATGAAAAAGACAGGTAAATGCACTGTTACAGCCTATCACACCACCAAATATGATGAAAAAAAATTTCACCCTGAGAGGGAAACACATATACCTCGAGAAAATACAGTATAGAGAACACTCAAAAACATCTGCTGTAATAAGTCAAAATCAGTGATATTTTATCACAGTTCAAACAGAATTATTATCTATGTGATTGGAAGTTTTCAAATAAAAAATGTTCTTGCAGTATTGAGTTTGTACACAGTCAGACACACAGTCATTATGAATATTAACAAACTCCCCATCGTCAATATCTCTGAATGGGAACAAAAAATCCTCATCAATACCCATCATTTATTTTGGTGATTCTATGAGTCCATATGAATAGTCCTCCACACAGTCCACTTGTAACACAATCCACAGTTGTCAATTTCATGGATATTCCTGATTGTCCTCACTTATCCGTACTGGTCCAATTCTTTGAGTTCTCTTATTCTGAGTACTTTGGCTTCTTCAGGTGTTCCATTTAGCCGTATCATCACTTTGCAATTCCTTGTCCAAGTAGCTTGTATCTTGTTCCATTTCCTCAGAATGCATGCGCATCTAGCAATATCAGCATTCTTCTTTGTAAGATGTTCATTCAGATACACCGCTGTGCCCTTCAACTTCTTAGCTTGCCTCAGTAACTCGGTTTTGTGTTTCCGATTCACAAACCAAACAACTATGGCTGGCTTTGCTCCGCTGTTACTTCGGGGAAGGGTATGACAGGCCACAACATTATCGCTCTGAATGTTCATATTCTTACTTTCAAAGAACTTTATTACTTGTTTTTTTCTTCAGTGGCATTTTGTGCGTCTCATTTTCGAGTAATTAAACAATATCTACAATATAAACTAAATTGAGCTTAGTTTAATTATTGTCTCTTTGTTCTTTCTGAAGTAACTGCACGCCACAGGTTGTCACCATCTTGAATTGCCACCATCTTCATGATGGCGGAAACAAATATACTGCGAGAAAATACAGTACAGAACACTTAAAAACATCTGCTGTAATTGACAAGTCAGAATATTCAAAGTTCAAACGGAATATTATTGATTTGTGACCATTCCACCTCTGATTTTTTTTTTCTACGATGAGAGTTAAACGCTGTGAAAGAACAATGATTTCTATAAAAATTGTGTCTTCTATAAGAATATCATTCCTGCTGTCTTCCATAAGAATATCATTACCATTTAGTCATAAAACCTAAGGAATTAACAGATTTAGCATAATGAATGGTTTTATCACTGTGTTCCAAGTAAACACAGACGCTGTGTCCAAATATGCCTGCTTCCATACAATATAGTAGGCAAAAAACAGTATGTTGAGCCGAGTAGTACCCTGCCCGGTATGGTAGAATTTTTTTTACTTTTTTTTCATTAACTTTCTTAGACATTGTGTGGTTTTACTTTTAAGCATTTGTTTCTCTTCTGGAATTTATGTATGTTTGTGCACCTGGTGTAAGCAAGACACACACAGTAAGACAAATGGTTAAGAACCTTTAATTCTTTAGGTATGGAAGATAATTTAGCCTAGGGGGGTTAGAGGGGTCATTCTATTCTAAATCAGCTAAATGTGGCCATGCTGGGTGAGTGGAAAACTACAGAGAAAAGACCTTGAAGAAGGAGTATAAGAAGGGAATTTCCTGGGCTGGGTGACAGGTCTTGCTCACATCACGTGGTAGTTGCTGTGATTTTGTGACTAAGCCTCTTGCAAGAGAATAAATATCTTTTAAAGTACAATTTGATTCTTGGTGTCTCTTATGCAGTGATGATGATTGTTTAAGTATTGTTTTTGCCACAACAAAAATAAATTGCTGTTTGGATTTAAATAGGGCAAATGCTTATGAGTCTATGATTGGATCATTATTGCTGTGATTATGATGTTTCTAGCATGTTATATGTTTGCAAGCAGTTCTTCTAACACTAATTGATGGAGTGTGTAGCTTTTCATTTCTTAAACAACCATGAAGACACATCATGGCCATATTCCAGGATGACAATGTCAAGATACATCAGGCTCAAATAGTGAAAGAATGGTTGGGAGGGTCATTTTCACACATTACCTTAAATTCATTGAAAGTCTTTGGGATGTGCTGGAGGAGACTTTACAGAGTGCTGAACTCTTGCATTGTCAATACAAGATCTTGAGTAAAAACTGATGCACCTCTTGATGGAAATAAATGTTGTGATGTTATTTCCATCAAGAGCTGTATACATTTTTGGTCAAGACATTAATACTTTACAGAACATCTTTTTTTAACAGTTGTGAAGTATTGTATGTGAAGATTCAAGCCAACTGTATAGCTACTATATTTTGCAATTTCAGATGCATCCAGAATGACACATTTGGGTCCTGGACATGAAAGGTTTAAGAACACCTGGTCTACAGCGTCCTGTTCTCTAGGGCAGCACAAGAAGCTTCTCAATCAGCTCTCAAATTCACTTTCAAATCAAATGGCACTTTTCTCACAAGTCAACACTGCTCAAAACATTGATGCAGCTTCATCCCAACTCAGTGTCTTCATATGGTGACATTTTGATTTAGCTACTCATTACATTTTTTTTTTTTTTTTTTGTATAGTTGGTCATTTTATATTGGAATGTTGATAATGATAACCCTCAGTTACCAATAGCTTTTTGTTTTGTAGGCCTAAGCACCATAAAACAAGGAACAAATATCATGTCCTTACCTGAACACTGGCACTAGCTTGTGACGTCTCCCCAGATTCATTGTCTCTGGCAGTCTGCTTTTTCTGAAAGAGACAAAAACATTTCCATTATAACTAAGCCTAAACCCAACGCAGTGTCTAAGCAGAGAGAATGAGAAGATTCACTTACAGGACTCTGTTGAAGTAAACTCCGTATGTCGGTCTGCTTCAGTTTTTTGTTGGGTGGTTCTTTAGGCATGTTTTTGGCCGCTCTGTGTCTTTGAACAGAACAAATGATGAAGAGCTGAGAAATATGTTTAACTTGGTTAAACAACAACAGAACTGGGTTCTGTTAACAATGTAACCTTAAAATTAGTGATTAGTCACTATTATTCTTAAAATTAGTATTACCTTAAAACAGTCTTGTGATAACCTTCTGCTGACATTAAATGTTTCTGTCAACTCATTTGTCTTTTATTTTTGCTTTGGTGAGACTTAAAAGTAATTTTGTGACAAAAACGATCGATCGATAGAAACGTTACGGTAATAATTTAATATTGTGTTTGGAAAAGGTTTAGGCCTACCATGTTTATTGTTGCACAATTTAATTAGTCTGAAGCATGAATGTGTTAGTACGTACTTTATTTCTTTCTCTTGTCGATCCGTCAATCCGTCAGTACGTCCCGATCCGTCCACAGCCGGTAAACGGAATCGAAACTCACTGAAGACCTGCGAATGTGCCTGGATGATGGTGCACAAGATGAATTTACTATCAAAGCCAAGCATTTTTAGGTAAAAAAACAATTAGTAGCTACATTTAGTAGCCAGAGACTACTTATATTACAAATATCCTTCACTTTTCCGTTTAAAATGTAAATCATCAAAACGTAGCCTACCTTGTCCAAGTTAAAAGATCTGGGGTGGTGTGGCGCAATGGATAAGACAAATGCCTTTGGTGTGAGAGACCCGGGTTCGAATCCACTGTGAGACACCAATGTGTCCCTGAGCAAGACACTTAACCCCTAGTTGCTCCAGAGGCGTGCGACCTCTGACATATATAGCAATTGTAAGTCGCTTTGGATAAAAGCGTCAGCTAAATATGTAAATGTAAATGTAAAAAGAGTATCTGCATGGTTAACTTCCGCCCGGGTCTCTGATATCACGTGCTCCTCCTTCCACGCCCAGTAGTCTACAGGTAATCGAAAGTATTAGAAATTATGATGAAACGCTATTTACCTGCACAATGTGGCAGGGATGGGCGCCGAAGAGATCATGATCATCAGTATAGGCTAATATTAGTGATTCAGATAATAGATAAAAACGAATGTATAAATATAGATAATAAATATAATTAAAATAGAAATAGATATAATTTAATAAACAGATAATAAATATAATTTATTTAGACATAATTATTACAGTTACTAACTTAAATAATACAATCTTTATTTAAAATCTTAAATAAGGCTTAAATAAAGCCATCATAATGAAATAATGCAGGCCTATTATTATACATTTTATGTCACGTGTTATTTATTTTTTGACTTCTTAAAGGTTCTTTATTCTATAGGAGTGAAAATACGGCCAATGTATTTTGTCACGTGTGATTAAAATATGTATAGCCTATTTATAAAATATTTAGAATTAAAAATAACTTTGAACTGTTTTTCAAAAAAAAAAAAATATATATATGCCTAATAAATAAATGCTTAATTAATATTATTTACAGTCAGATAAGTTGGCTTCCAGTTAGTTATCTACGAGTGTTTGTATTTGTTGTCTGTTTTCAGCCTGTATGTTTCTGGATCAGTTTGATTGGCTGGTTGGTGATTTTATGTTTTGTCCTTTTGAGAGGCTGGTACACAGTCATTTGTTTGTGATCAGATTTAGGGTTTAGTTTATCAACATCAAATGCTTTGAGTGATGAGAGCTCTATGTCTTTTATCACAGTGGTTTTCTACTCTTTTGGGCTAATATAATTCCTCTGAACAGAATGAAAAATACAAAAATTATGCATGATATAACCATACTCATTTTAGGAATCCACAAATTCAGTGGAAGTTAGCACCAAGTTCCAACCCTGATCAAACACACCTGTTAGATCATTTTTATTAAATTGTCAGTCTTCTGCATTGCCCTCCATCTTGTGAAGCCTTACAGTGCACTGGGAGAACCAAATAAGAGACACTGAGACCCAGGGGCGTAGAATTTAGTAGGGACGCTAGGGACGTGTCCCTACCAATATCCAGTGACACTGATATATCCTTAGCAATAATTTCGATCAAAACTTAAAATATATTTATATTGATGTCCCCGTCCCTACCAATTTCAAAATCAAACCTACGCCACTGCTGAGACCAGATTGCTGCTCGGTTGATTCTCAGTTTAATACAGTCGGACAGAGGATATGTAGCCTATAGCTAATTACAATTGCTGCATTCACCTCCATCAATAAAGTTAGACCTGTGTCAATACACACGTTAACCTGCTTTCTGCTTGTGGCAAATTTGCATACAGGAAGTCGTAGACGGCTCACACTCACAGTATGCAAACTCAAACAGAGCCCAAGAATATTTTAGAGATAGAGAGCCCAAGAATATTTTATAACACTTGAACCATCTAACCAAGGTAGATTATTTGAAAATTACAGGCAGGTGTGCTGATCAGGTTTGGCACTGAACTCTGTGATCACACATTTAATTCACACATGATAGAAACACTGTATTTTTAAATATTAAGGAAATTTTTATTGGCAATTTTGTATTTAAGTGGAAATTTATTGTCTACGCACTGGTTCAGAGGAGATGTAATTGTACTCATATGTCATATTTAGGGCTCTCAGGTCAGTCTATTGGGGATGGGCTTTTTTTCTTAATTAATTAGTAGCCATGAAATAGTCCACTGATAAATTACTTTCATACCGTAGGATATTTTCATTTGAGATATTGAGGAAACGCAAACAAACAAGACAAATAAAAAAGAAAGAAAAGTCTCACGCTGAAAATAACAGCAACTTTTTGTCACATTTAGCTTCAAACAATGTTTAAAAAACTGGCAAATTTCACCCGAAACATTTAGATTCAACATTTAGATTTAGATTTAACATTTAGATTTAACATTTAGATTTAAATCTTTAGATTTCACTTTAGAATGAATTATGCATTATTCACATTAATTATGAATCTGTATAGTTCTTAGTCCTCTGAGGTATGAAACAAATAGTAGTTATTGATTATCTAATAGTGAACTACCACATTCGACTAAGCACTATTACTTGCTTATTTGTTAACCAGAGTTTCTTGTTAGTTAACATAGTTAATAGTGTTAATAATTGCATTACTCATTTGTTCCTGTGTTGTTATTCATTAATGATGGAACAGTATTCTAAAGTGTTACCAAAATGTTTTATTTTAGTGATTGAATGATCTCAACCTAGAAGATTCAAGTCACTAAATAGATCAATTCTGTGATCTAAAGTGTCTTTAAAGTCACCATGAAATCAAAATTGACATCTCACTTTTTACGGAATATTGCAGTTTATTATAAACGATTTATCCATGCACATCATTTTTTCATGTGCCTTGTAATCTTTAATCAAAATATCTTCCCCTCCCGACATCTCTTTCCTTCTCTGATGATGCGTTTACTGGCATTAGGGCGGAGCAACCTGTCACTCACATGAGATCCACCAATAGCAAACCACAAACATACTACTCGTTCGAGAAGCCGTTTCACTCAGATATACGTCACAATAGTAAAGAAAAAACTATCACAACTTCTGTAGATTTTAAAGACAAAAATCAAATCAAAAAGGAATTTTGTGGCTTATAATCCATTTCGACCCTAAACATCTGGTTTCCATAAGAAATATGTCAACACTCATCAAACCTTTTCATTGAGTCTTTATTGTAATTAGCATGAGCAATGAAGGTTTTTGTTTCACAATTATACACTAAAAATGTTTTTTATTAATAATTCTGATTACATTTCTTACAGGACATTCACAAAATTTTCCAGACCTAACAAACTGAAGATCCCCAAATCTTCTCAACATGATAAACACTAAAAACAACACTTTGAATCACACAAGGCACACATTAATGAAATAATAAAAATAATAATTACATTTATATAGTGCTTTTTCTCAGCACTCAAATCGCTTTACATAGAAGGGGGAAATCTCCTCAACCACCACCAATGTAAGGTAAAATGTAAGTGTTAAAATAAAAAAAAAAGTGTTAAAATAATACATGTAAGTGTTATCGAAAGTTTTGGTTTTATTTACTGCAATTTACATCTAAAGTCATCATGAATACACACAGATATGAGGGAATTGCCCTTCAATAAACTCAAAGATCTCATTCTAAATGTATTTATTGTGGTGAAGATACATATTTGATTGTAGCTTTGTATTGTAGTCTCATTAGAACGGTTCTGTCATATCGATAGTTTTGATGTACCGTATTTGTGTGATTCAAAGAAGATTACAGTGAAGCTTAAACATGATCTCTTACAAGTAAAACATTAAGATGAAGTCATTGTAAAATCAGTATAAAACATAAATGTAAAGTTAAAAGAATATATAAAATGGATATATAGAATTTATGAGTTAATGATTTGTTAAATGAGTATGGAAATATGAATACACAAGCATATATGAGCAATTAAAGAAAATAATAGTCAGTCAAGAAAATAATGGCTTATAACTGTATTTTTGGCCTCAAATGAATTAATCATTTTCACTGTTCCTCTCTCTTGACACGTCAATCACACAATCACCTGCTGGTGGGTTACTTGACTTTAAAATAAGAGACACTTCTGCTGTTGAACATGCAATCATCTCAACAAATGATATGAAAAGTAAAACCTATAATGACACTGAACAATCTCTGATAAAGCAACTTCCTCGCAAAGAAATGTCCATGTAGACATGAGGACGGAGAACACTTTTATCATCTTCAGCTCTGAAGAACCTTTCTGCGTTCTCTTGTGCTTTATTTCCAGTAAATCTTTACGCTGATCACGCAGAATTTGCAGAATCACATTAAGAGACATTATTTAAAAAGTTATTTAGTTACTTATATCTAGAATGCATAGTAATATAAAAGGAGAAGAACAAATCGATAATGGGATTGACAAATCTCTGTCAGATATTTTTCCTGATGGATTGGTGGGTCTTCAATCAGGAGACAAGGTTCAGGTGTCCCTTTAGATTACTTCCATTTCCTCGACTTCAGTCTGCTGTTCTTCCTCATCTTCAGTCTGCTGTTCTTCCTCATCTTCAGTCTGCTGTTCTTCCTCATCTTCAGTCTGCTGTTCTTCCTCAACGGGCATGTTTGCTGCGTATGGATCCACAATTTCTCCAAGGTCAAAATTTTCTTGTATACGTTTAAATTTTTCATCTTTTAGTAATTGTATGATGTCACTTCTTCTTCTTGTCTTGACCTGTGTGATGATGCTTTCCACGATGGGCTGCATGGAATATGAAAACTCTATAACACTTCTAGATCTTTCACCTTCTTTGTAATCAAAGCCACCAGAGTGCATGCCAATCAGATTGCCGTGTGGATCAAACACCGGGGAGCCAGATGATCCATGAAAGAAACAAGAGTTATAAGTTATCTGGTTCTTGTATAGATTTGGCCAACATTGCCACGATACATATGGACAGGACACATTCTCAGATCTGTGTTTGTTTATACTCTGTAGTTGATTCTCAATCCCAATGATGAAGCAGAGATCCATCTTTTTAACCCCACAATCCGGGTGTCCCACAATGTAGATCCCACCACTGTTAGGAGAGGGGCCATGCTTATAACAAGTGAGCAATTCAGTGCAGTTATCAGGTGCAGTTTCCAATTCAAGAAGAGCATAATCATGGCACCTGAGCTTCTCATCTTTTTCATATCTGTAAGCAATAAGGTCACTCTTTGCTTGGAGATTTATTGTCTCAGATCCGACAACTTCATGATTGAACACAGCTGTCAGAGTCCCTGAAAGCTTATGTGTGAGAGAAACCTCCGATGGAGAATAAACAAAGTCCTCAACAACATGAGCATTAGTGAGGATGAATCTGTCAAAGAGTAAGAAGCCGGTTCCTCTGGGAGAATCATCAATTACTATCACACACACAGAGTTAGACAGCTCCATGACCCGCCTCACTTTGTTCACCACAGTGAAACACTCATCAACACCTTTATCATATTCTATTTGCAAGAACTCTTGAACCTGGGGGTTCTTTTGCCATTTTAGCTGATTCAATACATCTTCCAATACAGTCTCCAGAATGTTCTGAATGTCAGTAAAGAATGAATTTCCATAAGTATTCTGAGTTGCATTCCCTGCAATTGAAGGACCTGCGGATCTTGTCTTTCTCTCTTGAATTGTTTTTTGTTCAGTGTTAGTGGGATACTGGCATAGGTCATTTTTTTCTGAAACAGCAGCTGAAGGTAAAGTTGGTACACTACTGGTTTTAGTTAGTTTCATTTGGGTTTCAGGCCGTCTGCCATCAATAGCAATTATCTGAAATGTCTTCTGATTAAGATCCTCAGCAAGGTCAGACATTTCATACATTGATCCTTGACTCTTCTCTGCTTCACCTTTATACTCCTGAGAGAGGGCACAGAGTTTCTGGAATATTTTATCAATGAATCGTCCATCACGCTTAAGAGCAGTTTCGACTTCCTCTTCTTTGAATGCATAAACACAAACATAACCAGCTGTGTTTGCCAATTCATTGTTCTTCATTATGTGTTTCACTGTTTTCCCTCCTGTTGTTTTGATTTTAAAGGTGATTAAGTCTGTCCGTCTGTGGAGTGAAAAATCTTCATGTGTCTGTTGCTCTGTAGAAGCCTTTTTTTCCTTTTTGATGAAGGTTATTTCTAAGAGTTCATTTTTGTCAACAAGACGGCAGGGGAAATCTGTTTTCACAGCAGCGCCGTCAGATCTCTGGATGACCATTTCTTTCTCGCTGTCCTTTACATTCTTATTAATGTTGAAAGTGTCTCTTTTAATAAGAGCATCAAGAACAGTCATGGATGTATTACATGGCACAGACACTACCTTAGAATGAGATTCGAAACGAAACCTGAAATTGTGTTTTTGCTCTTCTGCTCTCTGTTCAATTCAGATAAAAAATCCATCATGTTCAAACAGACATTCAAGTGAATACCAATGAAAAAATGTTTGCAATGAAATGATGATTCATTATAAGTATATATGTGATACTCCACCCACCCACCCATTTACTTACCCTCAAGCCGTCCCATAAGTATGCTTTCTTTCTTCATATGAACACAAATGTAGATTTTTAGAAAAATGATCTATCTATCTATCCCAGAGTTGACAGATGGCCGGAATTACCGGGTTAAACTGTGGTCTCACTAGACTTTGAGCATTTGAAATTTCTACAGACATTGCATCGATCATAAAATAATGGCATGCACTTCGCTGCAATCTTGCAGATTTCAAGTTTGCAGCTAAGAGGTCAAATTTTGAAAGGTTCATTTTCTATTAGTCACATATCTTTAATTTTTATGAATTTGCAGGGTAGAGTTCACCATATTTAAACTCAAATCATCAAAATAATTTGCATGAGCTTGCATTTCCATGTCTCCCGCATCCACATGCTTATAAATTGTCAATGGAATGAAAAGTGCAGTGTGACCATTTAAAGTAGTAAAGTTTAAAATATATGAATTTCTCACACACACCCTTATATTTTTGATTCAAAAGACATTGATTCATCCACTGGGGTTGTATGGATTACCGTTCACTCTATGTAACTTTGGGGGTCCCCGTTAACTATTATATGGTCTCACTGAGATGGATTATTTTTCTAAAAATCTTCATTTGTGTTCATCTGAAGAAAGAAAGTCATGCATATGGGACTGCATGGGGTGAGCAAATGATGAGAGAATTTTCATTTTTGGGTGGAGTATCCCTTTAAAAGGTACCTTACCTGCTGCAGATCTTTGAAGGGTCCCTCTTCAACTTCAGTCTTCAATGAACAAGCCATCGTTTCCTGGGGGGGAAAAACTGTGAATTTACGGGCTTACCACTCTAGAGCTTTCAATCATGAAAAGGACAGGTAAGTGCAATGTTATGGTCCTATCACACCAAACAGGATGCAGCAAAGCAAATATGCTCTTTTGTTAGATTTATTTTATTACTTGACATGTATTTTCTTATACTGTAAAGCGATTTGAGAAGCTCCTTTAAAGGTGCTATGAAAATAAAGTTATTATATATTATAAAACAAATCAAACACTGAGAGGGAATGAATATGTATTGAGAAAATATAGTACATGGGCAAAAACAACAAGCATTTTGTCTGTCAGAGTGAAAAGTAGCTGTAGTGTTGTTGCTGTATTTGTTGATTTGGATTCGCAGCTGTTGCCAGTAAAGAGTTTGAACTGCATTTCTAAGACCACTAAAGTAAGAGCTGTTAATTGTTGCCCGTTTTAGAGCTATCCAGTTGAAGTTTCAGTTTACGCTTCATATACTTTGAGCTATTAACACAAAACTTAATTTCAGTTAGTTCAAGAGAAGTGTTTTGTATGTCATAGTAAACAGTAGCTGTAGTGTTAAGTGGTATATTTTCCATCCTTCGGATAAGATGTTAAACCGAGGTCTTGTGAAATTAAACATTTATCGTTCTTAGTATTTTTTTAGTTGGCTTAGATAGTAGCATAGCATACAGCTATCCGAAATGATGGGGAGATGTAAAAAAAGAGAAAAACTTTCATCGCAATAAGAGTAGGCTATTGTGATGTCAAAACATTTGGTTGCCTAACTAAACATAAGTTTATTAAGTTTAGGGACAACATGTTACCATGTTTACATGGTGCAATGACTGGTAGGCTACTGCTTTTATTATTGTTTGATATAAATTTTACAATTTCAGTTAAATTCAATTCTTGTGGTTTGATTCCGATCTTGATTCAGTATCGATTCAATTGGATAAATAGTACAGTAGATAGGCTTGGCTACATGTTAATTTTTCTCAAGAAAGAAATTCTCAAATAATGCTGAAAACAGCTGCAACAGAGAGCCCTGCTAGCTGGTACTATTAAAGGTTAAAAATAACAACAAATTAAATATAATGCAGTTTTTATTATAATAACAACTTTATAATATAGTAATGCGCATTTGAATTTATTTTCGCAGGTTTGTTGTAATAGTGTAACATTACTACAATGGAGACGACCATGACAGTGATTCTTATAAAACTTCTAGATGATGTGCAAGATTGTTACATTTACAGCCTATCAGTTTTAACATATGTCAATAGGTCCCAATTTAAGAAGTCAGAGACATTCCAAGGTTATATTCCAAATAGTGATATTGTTTATACCTGGAAATCTTACCTTGTCCAAGTTAAAAGAGAATCTAGATTTACTAGAGTTTACTTACCTTACTTACTTACTACTCCACGCTCGCTTTGATCTAATTTCCCGCTCTTCAGTCTCCGTCCACAGTAAAGGGAATCGAAAGTAGGCCTACTAGAATTTATGATAAAACAAAAGCTATTCACTTGCATAAAGTATCGATTGTACAAAAAACTCGCAGTTTTTAAAGTTAAATTAATAAAATATTAAATAATAAATACTTAAATTAAGGCTTTATAAGGAAAACCTTCATTTTCATTACTTTTAGACAGAGTAAAGAATTGGAGTCAAGAATGAGGCCAATATAAATTGGCCTGATTGAAATAATTCTGAATATTTAACTTTTTCAAATATATAGCCTAATTTATAGGGTGAATACTGGTAAAGTGGGAAAATGGGTAAAGTGGGACAGTTAAGCTTCTTAATATCTACAGTGCTATGCATAAGTTTAGACACCCATACTAAAGTTGACTAAAAAGAGGAATAAAAAATCATCTTTTGGAAACTGAACTTAATGCCTTAATTTAAAAAATTAGGAAAAATCCAACCTTTAAGGACACCAATTTTCTTTGTGAATGAATAATGTATCGTAAATAAATAAATGTTCTTCCTTAAAATACAGGGTGCATAAGTTTGGACTTTGGACTTTGAAAAAAATCTATTTTATAGGCTACATTTTTCACACAAGTGGATTGTAAGCGATTTTTTATTTCTGGGATGATAACGTACTCGGTTACTAACGTAACCTCGGTTCTCTCTAGAGAGGGAACGAGTATTGCGTAAGCTAGCTTACGCTGCGGGAAAGTCTCCTTTCACGAGATACTGAAGCCAAAAATTATCCTAATTTTTTTTAAAACTTGTCAACGCAGTGCGGCAGCCTGCAGACCTAGGGCAAGCGAATCGCGTGCCCATTGGCTGCTCTGCGGCAACTGCAGCAGCCTATGGCTGAGCCTTGCGCGTGACGTCACGTCCAATGAGCGCGCTTGGCGCGCTTAGTGCGTCACAGCCCGTCATTAGGGGTGTGGCTTAGCGTATATAAGCAAGGAACAGAGGCTGCTTCGCTGGTTTCTGTCGCATGAAGCGAAAATGAGCTCGTGGCGAGAGCACGGCGGGTTACGCAATACTCGTTCCCTCTCTAGAGAGAACCGAGGTTACGTTAGTAACCGAGTACGTTCTCTTACGAGAGGTTCTCTCGTATTGCGTAAGCTAGCTTACGCTGCGGGAACACCTTTGTCAACGCCGTGCGCGCGCCCAGCATCCTGAATGAGTCCCATGGGGAGCCCAGGGAACGCGAAGCGGAGCTGGGCGGCCAAGATACCACAGTACACAAGCACATAATATGGGGCAGGGAGCGGCACAGCCGGTCCAACTAACACCTCCAAATAGTGCAGCTCAACCAGTAGAGCTAAATCAGCAGCGTAGCCCGCGCACAGACAGTGGGCTGGCTTACGCGAGACTTAGACTGATAGCACTTTGGCCTGCAAGGCGGGAACTTCCAGGTTGTAAAACCTAACAAATGTGGAGGGGGAGGCCCAGCCTGCCGCTGCACAAATGTCCTGAATGGGAATCCCACTGGACCACGCCCACGATGAGGCCATGCCTCTGGTGGAGTGTGCCCGAATGCCCAAGGGGCACTGCAGGTTTTTAGATGCGTAAGCAGCTGCGATAGCATCGACTATCCATCTGGACAGAGT
Organism: Rutilus rutilus; assembly: GCA_021464565.1. Lineage (NCBI taxonomy): Eukaryota > Metazoa > Chordata > Actinopteri > Cypriniformes > Leuciscidae > Rutilus > Rutilus rutilus. Next base: position 43,344,471 of record JAJAQA010000007.1, read on the forward strand.
GTGTTTCGAGGCGGCGAGACCCTTAGTGCGCCCACCAAACGAGACAAAAAGCTGCTCTGAACGCCTGAAGGCGGCGGAGCGCGAAATATAGCTTCTCAGCGCCCTAACTGGGCAGAGGAGGTGGCTATCTGCCTCGCAGCCAGTATTGGGCAGGGCTGAAAGGGAGATGACCTGCGCTCTGAAGGGAGTGCCCAAAGTTTTTGGGACGTACCCATGCCTCGGTCTGAGAATAACTTTAGAGTCATTGGGTCCGAACTCGAGGCACGCAGCGTTAGTGGATAACGCGTGAAGGTCTCCCACACGTTTTACTGAAGACAGTGCTATCAGAAAAACGGTTTTGAGCGTGAGGTATTTCATATCCACAGTTTCTAGGGGTTCAAAGGGATGTGCTTTCAGTGCGTCTAAGACCAGTGAAAGATCCCACATAGGAACCGAAGGGGGTCGCGGGGGGTTCATCCTCCTCGCTCCTTTAAGGAAGCGGATGACAAACTCGTTCCTTCCTAATGCGCGGCCCGGCTCTGAAACAGAGAGCGCTGAAATGGCCGCGACATAGACTTTGAGCGTGGAGGGGGACCTGCCCGCGTCCAGTAGCTCTTGAAGGAAGCACAAAACTTGTGAGACCCCACATGTCTGTGGATTGAGCCCTTTGGTAGTGCACCATTTGTTAAACACAGACCATTTAGACGTGTAGAGCCGCCTCGTGGAGGGGGCTCTAGATTGTATGATCGTGTTCATCACCCCTTCTGGTAGATCAGCATGTAATTGTTGAGGCTCCACGCATGCAGAGACCAGTGCTCTGGGTGGGGATGCCAAATCGAGCCGCGGGCTTGAGAGAGAAGGTCTCTCCGCACCGGAATCGGCCAAGGGGCTGAGTCTGCCAATTGTATGAGTTCCGGGAACCAAGCTTGGTTCTCCCAGAACGGGGCTATGAGGAGCACTCTGTGGCGCGCTTTCCTGACTCTCGCGATAACCTGAGGCAGCAGAGAGACTGGTGGAAAGGCATATAGCGGGCCGCTGGGCCAAGACTGGGCCAGCGCGTCCTCGCTCTTTGAAAAGAACGCTGGGCAGTGCGCGTTGTCTTTTGACGCAAAGAGGTCGACTTTCGCTCTGCCAAAGCGGCGCCACAGCGACTGGACTGTTTGGGGGTGTAGAGACCACTCCCCAGGGGGAACATTGTCCCTGGACAGTCTGTCGGGGCCCTCGTTTAGATGGCCAGGCACATGCGATGCTCTCAGAGAGCGCAGAGAGTGCTGAGCCCATACGAGGAGGCGTTCCGTCAGGGCGCAGAGTTGCTTTGATCTGACACCGCCCTGGCGGTTCACATAGGCCACTACTGAAGTGTTGTCCGTGCGGACTAGAACATGGTGACCATGGAGGAAAGGGAGGAAGTGCATGAGCGCTTTCTCGACCGCGAGCATCTCTAGACAGTTTATGTGTAGGAGATTCTCCTGGTCTGACCAGTGGCCAAAGACCGGTCTGCCTTCGAAGAGCGCTCCCCAACCTAGGTTGGACGCGTCTGTCGAGACAACTTTCCGGTGTGAAACCACTCCCATATTCACTCCTGTGTGATACCATTCGGCTGCTAGCCAGGGCTGCAGGGCTGAGACACAGACCTGAGTCACTCTGATTAGCGAGCCGCCGGTCGCCCAGGCTCGATGGGATACGCGCGTTTTCAGCCAGCGTTGAAGCGGGCGCATGCGCAGTAAACCCAGCTGAAGCACCGCTGCAGCTGAGGCCATATGCCCCAGAATGCGCTGAAATGCCTTCAGGGGAACCCGGTTGCCTTCTCTGAAGGATGCAGCGAGGCGCTGGATGCGGCGCGCGCGCTGCTCCGACAATCTGGCCGTCATCGCCACCGAGTCCAGTTCTATTCCGAGAAAGGAAATCGACTGCCGGGGCGAGAGCGAGCTCTTGGTCCAGTTGACCGCTAGACCCAGACCCTCCAGGTGGTCGAGTAACGCTGTTCTGTGAGACAGAAGTTCTGTCTCTGACTGCGCCAGAACGAGCCAATCGTCCAAGTAGTTCAAAATTCGCATTCCCTGACTCCTCAGGGGAGCGAGAGCCGTGTCCATGCATTTCGTAAATGTACGGGGTGCTAAAGACAGGCCGAACGGCAGGACTGTGTATTGATAAGCTCGACCGTCGAAGGCGAATCTCAAAAATGGCCTGTGACGGGGAGTTATCTGGATCTGGAAATAAGCATCTTTCAGATCGAGAGAGATAAACCAGTCTCCTGGGCGAATTTGCGCGAGGATCTGTCTGGTTGTAATCATCCTGAACGGCCGTCTCATGAGAGCCTTGTTCAGATGTCTCAGATCTAAAATAGGTCTTAATGCTCCGTCCTTCTTGGGAACGAGGAAGTAACGGCTGTAAAAGCCTGACTCGCTCAGGGAAGGATGCACCTGTTCTATGGCCCCTTTTCGCAGCAGCTTCGTTATCTCTGCTTGAAGCAGATGTGCTGTTTCCAAACTCACTTTCGTTTCCGTCTGCGCTAGAAAGCGCGGAGGGCGACGAGCAAATTGGAGCGAATAACCGTGTCTTATGGTGTTGAGCACCCATTCTGACGCGCCCTGAATAGCCTCCCATGCTTTTGCATGCACGGCTAGGGGTCGAATGGTCTCTGGGTTCAGATCGCCGCGTTGCGCGGGATGGGGAACCTGTATCAGAGAAGACGGGGCGGCGCGCGGGGCGGATGCTCGGACACGAGGGCAGAAGAACAGGGCTGGCCAATTGTGCAGAATTTAGTAGCTCGATCTCGGACGATGGAGCGTGAACTGCTGTCAAACAACCCAGGCGCGAGAGCGGCGTGGGGATTATGGTGTCTGAAAGTGGGCGCGCGTGCTCGTGAGCTGGCGCGGGATTTGCACTTATGACACGGCCAGTGTTTGGGGGCTTTATGAGGTTTGCAACCTGTCTGGCAGAGCGGGCAGTGGGCAGGTGTGAGCACAGGGCTGTGGGCACATTTCCTACACTTGATACTCGAGCGGAAAGTTTCCGCTTTAAGAGATAGCGCTCTGGACGCGTTGCCATGGGAACCTGGTCTGTGTGAGGCAGTGAGCACACGGGAATGGGCACTTTTTCTACACTTAATACCCCTGCGGCTTGAGCCGTGGCAATTTGAGGTAACTGAGTGACAGAGCGAGCAGCGAGTAGTTGTGAGCACGGAAGTGTGGGCACATTTACTACATTTAGTACTCGAGCGGTGTGAGGCCGCTTTATGAGAGAGCGCTCTGGGCGCGTTACCATGGGGATTGTATTTGTGTGAAGCAGTGAGCACATGGGTGTGGGCACATTTTCTACACTTAAAGCACTTATACTCTTTTTGAGATTTATCTGGGTTGCCGTAAAAACGGCGTTTGTGTGCAGGCGAGCGAGTGTTAATACTGGCTCGTTGGCTGCGGTGTGTGCTGCTGCAGTAGCCTGAACATAGGGGACTGACAGAGCTGTGCGTTTTGATGGCGGTCCGGCCGTAGCGGGACTCAACCATCTTTTCCTCCTTGCGGATGCTAGGAGGACTTCGCGGGCTCGGGCTTCAACGCGATCTTGGGCCGCGGGCCCCGTGGGGGCGGCGGTCTGTGACGGCTGGTCGAGCGCGACCTGGGGCGATTGCCCTGGCGTCGCTGCGAAGCGCTGGGGGGCCTGGAAGAGCGCTGGTTAGAGCTGCGCACAGGAGGCTGAGTTTGAGGGCGGCCTGTGGCTGAGCTCGAACGGCGGGGCAGGAAGAGGTCCATAGCCTGCGACGCCTTCTGTACCTCAGAGAACCGATCCACAATTCCGCTGACCGCAGGGCCAAAGAGGCCGGTGGGCGAGAGTGGTGCGTTCAGAAACACAGCGCGCTCTGACTCACTCATGTCCGCGAGCGTCAACCATAGATGTCTGTCGATGACGGTGAGCGCGGCCATGGATCTGCCGATGGCTTGAGCAGCGATCTTGGTAGCGCGCAGCGCGAGATCCGTAGCGCTGCGCAGATCGGTTAAGGCAGACTGATCCGAGCCCTTCTCATCCAGTTCACGGAGGAGGTCGGCTTGAAGGATCTGAAGAATAGCCATTGAGTGCAGGGCGGAAGCAGCCTGGCCGGAGGCGGCGAAAGCGCGGCCGGCGAGAGCTGAGGTGGTCCTGCAGGCTTTAGACGGCAGGGCAGACTTTGAGCGCCATCTAGCAGACGGCGGGCAAAGGTGCGTTGCCACAGCATCCTCAACGGCGGGGATGCCGTTATAGCCGTTCTCAGCGGCTCCGTCCACCTGGGAGAGAGCCGAGGAGACTGGCGGGCGGAGTCTGGTGGAGAACGGAGCGTTCCAGGACTTAGAGAGCTCGGCGTGGAGCTCAGGCAGGAAGGGTGCTGACCTAGAGGCAGGCGCAGGGCGGCGGCTAGGCAGAAAAAACCCGTCAAGGCGATTGGGCTCCGGCTCCTTAGGTGGGGACCAATCCAGTCCCATTCTCTCGACCGCTAAAGTGAGGAGGCGGAGAATCTCTGCGTCGACACTAGCGCGGGTTCGAGAAGACTCCAGAGTCGAGGGGGCGGAGCGGTGAGAGCCCGACCACTCCTCGCTGTCAGACGCGAGCAGAGAGCAGCTGTCAGCGGCATCATCTGCATCGTCCCCCAGGGCGACGGCAGTGCGGGCAGTGGCCGGCCGCTGCGCGTCGGTGAAGGGTGGGGGGGAAGGAGAGAGCGGGGCTCGCGGGAGAGGTTCCGGCGAGCGCTCAGCTGTAGCGTCCAGTTCCGGCGGCCTTTGAGAGCGACGTTTCTTCTTTCGTGGCCCGGAAGAAGCGGCCGGAGAAGGTGGAGTTCCTTCAAAGTTAGCGAGTCGAGCCCGTAGGGTCGACATCGGTAACTCTTCGCACTGTTCGCAGCCGCCCTCGGAGAGAGCGCGAACAGCGTGGTCAAAACCCAGGCAGAGAGCGCACAGCACGTGGCGGTCTCCGTCGCTGAGCGAGGCTCTGCACGAGCCACAGGATGTGCGAGGCATTTGAAACAACGCCTCGCGCTCTTTTAGATGCAGGTGTGTCGCGGCGGACACACAAACACACAAACACAGAGCAGAAAAGGATATATATGCCGGATGGCGCAGCAGGCAGGGAAGGCTGAAGGCGGCGAGCGGCCGGCGTCCTCAGGCTGAGATCCTCGGCGTGCTGGTCGCTGGATTCAACGGCGGCTTCCTCGGAGATCAGCGATGCGAAGAGCTTCGCTGAAGAGACAGAAATCAGCGAAGCAGCCTCTGTTCCTTGCTTATATACGCTAAGCCACACCCCTAATGACGGGCTGTGACGCACTAAGCGCGCCAAGCGCGCTCATTGGACGTGACGTCACGCGCAAGGCTCAGCCATAGGCTGCTGCAGTTGCCGCAGAGCAGCCAATGGGCACGCGATTCGCTTGCCCTAGGTCTGCAGGCTGCCGCACTGCGTTGACAAGTTTTAAAAAAAATTAGGATAATTTTTGGCTTCAGTATCTCGTGAAAGGAGACTTTCCCGCAGCGTAAGCTAGCTTACGCAATACGAGAGAACCTCTCGTAAGAGAACGGGATTAAGTTACTTGCTGAATTAGCAACGCCAGGAGATTATGTGACAAATCTACCTTTGGTTTAGTGGCTGTCTGCTCTCACTATTTCTGAAAACAGTAGTTAAATGAAAGCCTATTGCACAAATTTATTTAGGCATTTGATTGAGGAAACGTTCGTCGTCCAGCAAATCTTAATTCACTAAAGCCATTCCTCTCCCCATTGTTCGGCGAAGGACGAATTCATTCATTAAAGTCTAGCAAATAATATTCTCTTTCGCAGCCCGCAGTCTTTGAATGCAGGAAACCCCCCGCTAAAGCGCAGCACGTGACAGTGATTCGTCTCAGGATTCGTTCACGGACGAAAAAACACCAATCCAAACACATTTGGTCTCATCGCGTTTCAAGAATCTTTGATGTTCATTGATACACACTACAATGTAAGGTTTTTTTTTTTTTGTGGTAAATTAGTTCACAAATAAGCACAAACAAAGCGCATTTTATCCTTTACAGCATTTGTTTGTTGTATTTCCAGTGAAAACATAAAAGTTTGCAGTGATTCAGGTTTGTATTAGCCGAAATCATTCATGCTAGAATTTTTTTTTGTTTTTTTTAAAGTTGTAGTAGGCTAAACGTCTAGGGTAATATTATAGTTTGTTGAATATGATATTTTGTTTAAAAAGTTACCTTATATATGAGGTAAAATATGAAGCAGCCGGAGAAAGTGCGTGTCGTCTGTTCCCTTTCTTGTGTGAAGTGTAATCTGATCACAGCAGCGGCCGCAAAATATTTAAGATTCTTCTTCTAGTGTTTTGGCGGGTTGCTGACCATTGTAAAAGCTGCATACAGCCACCTACTGTATTGGAGTGAGTAAATGATAAAATCAAAGTACCTACAGTCTTTGGTCCAATCAAACCATGATTTTGCCAGTTTCACATAGATATAAACTTCTATTTCTACCTATAAAGTTTTTAATTTTAATAGATTTTTAAATTGTGTAGCCCGATCTCATGAAAGTGCGTTTCTATACCACGAATATTATGTATCGTGCCATTTATACGCATATTATATGCATAAAATACACAGTTTTCACGTGCATATGATACGCACTTTATGGCGTGTAATACGCACGTACTTTACTGTTTTCGTAAAGGCCCTATAGAAATTAGGAAATACTGCAGAAATATAGGACTTACAATGGAGATGCTTCACATCGCACATGATTAACAAAGAAATATATTTTTCTGTTGATCACTGGCAATAAATAAATACAGTTCACTTTGATTTTATAATAAAAAAAAAATAAAAATAAAATAAAGAACATCATGTAGAGAAACACATCCAGTTGTCTAAATAATACATGAGATAAATTCCCATATAGGGCAAGTGTGCCCATGTACCCTTTAAGGCCACTTTCAACTCAAATTAAAAAGAGAAAATCATATTTTATGCAGCTCATTATTTTAACTAATCCAGTGATTTGTTACTTTCCTGAGTTTTTTTTTTTTTTGCATACCAATCACATTTGGCAATGTTAGCCCTACTCATATGCATGCTGTCTCAAGGGACCTCTCACAAAGACACCCACAAACTTTGGTGTTTCGGGATGCTTCAGAAATCAACACATATTTCTGCCTTTTTCAGCCCTTTCTTTGGTAAGTACATTAATATTATGTCAAATAAGAGATACATGTATTGTTTTTTTGTGTATGAACAAATGATCATTTATAATTTTATATCATTTTCCTTTAAATGGAAAGATGAGTTTTATTAGCTCGTGCACAAAGATAATCTCAAGGTCAAACTATTAACCTTACTGAAAGATAGACTGCCAAAGAATTAAGCATGGGAACAACAAATTTTACATTCATTTACAAATAAATACATCACAACAATGTACTGTATGATGTATTTATTTGTAAATTAATGTAAAATTTGGTAGAGAAGATTGTTTTCATTATAAGTTTTTTTTAAAGATTTAAATGATACAGCGCCACAAAATGCATGAGAACTTTTATAGTCAACACAAGCTAACCATGAATTAATTTTTTTTAACATTTCTTAATATGGGCACAATAAAAATTACTAGGATGCTTAGTCCACAGTATATTTAAGCTCTATGCATGTCTTTGTAAACATATCTTACATTTTTAAAGGAAAACATTGTCTTTTTTTCACCATTACTCACTGTGGAACTATTTAAGCCCACCTTATGTTTCAACTACCTTAATTTACAACTATATTTAGATAGGCCTACAAATTATACACATTAATTCAAATGAGATTGAGCCCGTTTTGTCCTAAAGTCTCTTATGTATAACCTGGCATAACTCGGGAGCCAAGCCAAGTTAAGGCTCGAGACTCCGGGCATGGAGAAGTTCCAGAAGGATCCTATTTTCTACGGTTCAGAGATACCGCCACTTCCTATCCAGCTTTGACCAGGCATTACTCTGGACCCAAGCAGTGTTGGGGCTCCAGACTCGGGGCATGGAGGGGTCACCCAGTGGGCCTCATATGCCGGGAGTATGGAGTCCCAACTTGGCTTTCTTCGCAAGATACGGTAACTTCATGTGGATCTTTGACCAGGCATAACTCGGGAATCAAGTTTGGTCATAACTCTGACTACACTAACCCCAGAGTCTGGAGCCCTAACTTGGGTTCCTTACCGAAATACTCCCGGTCAAAATTTCACCTTTGACCGGGCACTAGGAGATCCCCCTAAGCCCAGAGTATAGAGTCCTAACTCAGCTTGGCTCCCGAGATACACCCGCTTGATTCCAGCTCCAACTCCAGAGTCAAGTGGACCTAAGGCTCCAGACCACCGTCCTGGACCCCCAGGCACTAACACCTACCCATCCCACCCAAGGCTCTAATCAAACATTAGTAAAATGATTTTTTTTTAATACTTCACTGTCACTGAATAAATATATTTATGTTTTACTTCTTTAAAATAAAATATTTTTTATATTTTGTGAATCAATCATGATTTGGGCCTATTTGGAACACATGCGGGCTTAAATTGTGCCAAAGTACCAATTAAGCCCATGCCAGACTTCTGACTTTATTCATAAAATATCTTAATTTTATATTCTAAAATCTACATCAACTAATTGATACATTTTCAAATGAGAGATAAATCTTGCATTTTAGCAAATGATTTTTCTTATAAACCATGCCAATATCTATGAAAAAAACCTAGACTTAGATTTTGGTGGGCTTGGTACACTTAACCTATATTGTTTCATATCTAATTATTTTACATTAGAGCCATATGGTGCTAATGGTCCTTTGCTACAGTCTTGTGTGAATGCCATTCAAAATCTCAAGTACTTTATAGGCAGAGGCAGCACAAAAACAGAAATGGAAACTGAATTGGCAAAAAAAGAAGACAAACTCTATCCTTTTCAGCTCAAACTCTGAATTATGGTATTGTATGGTGTATGATTTCTATAGCACTTTATTGCTCCAAAGCAGCTTTACAGTGATAAACAGGAAAATAATGATCAATGATGCAAACAGAATTAAACTGCAATAAAACAAGGAACCCAATCTCCATCAGGTGATAGAAATGGAGAAAAAAAAACCTTGGGAGAAACGAGGCTCAGTCAGGGGACCAATATGGTGTGGTTATGATTCTAGGCTAGACTGGGTAAACCTGTACATTCTTCTATCCTGCTTCCATTACAAATTTGCGGGGACCAATCACAAACTGGCTTATCCACCTGGCGCGCTATTGGCGGGTTTAATCCAATCCAATTCCTTTTAACCTCTCGATGATGCTTAATGGCTCCTTTAGTTTAGCAAACAAATCGCTCGAGTGGGTGTAAATACAGCTCACTTTCATGTTTTTTTTTTTTGCACAACCTGCAAAAATTGCTGCTTCTGCAAACCGCTGATCAATGCTCCAAACCAACACATTTGTTGACACGTTTCCTGCTGTTCCTGGAGTTTTCGCTGCAAAGTACGTCACCTGGATCGTTGGTCTGATTGGTTGAAGGACTATCCAATTGGTTACAGAGTCATTTAAACTATGCCTGTTGATCACGCCTCTTGTGCAGTAGAAAATACAGACCAGACTCCCCAGACTAATGTTCAATCTTAAAAGATTGAGCTTGTTCTGGTGATAGCCAGATTAATTATTAGGCTGCATCACAAGTTAAAATTGTGGATTGGTATTATTCAGAAAATTTCATCAAATTCCTTCTGTGTCAGAATCAGAGTTCATCACGCCGATATATGAAGGCGGAGGAGTTGAAGCTGGCCATAGCGTCTGTGCAGAGGACTTGTCTGGTTCTCGTGTGCAGAGGATATGTGCTGATGGCTCTTGTGTCTCATTGTTTACAGTCTGAAAGTGCTTATAGTCAAGAATGAGGCCAATATATTTTGTTCAGCATGATTATTTAATATAGCAAAAATAAGACACAATAGGTTTATAAAGAGATATACAATGTATATGTGCAGCTGTAGGCTTTTTTTTTTTTTTTTTACAAATATCCGCAGAATTGAACAATGCTGGAGCAGTCAAAGATATTTAAGAAGAATGTTGACCCTTTAAAGGGATACTTTAACTAAAAATGAAATTATTCATGTTGTCTATTTTTTTCCCCGAAATATATTTCTTCTGCTCAAGAAAGTCATGCAGGTTTGAAATGATGAGGGTAAATAATTCATGACAGCATTATAATTTTGTGTCTATCACTTTAAAATATAGCATTAAGGATTTCTGGAAATTATACAGAATATCATTTATCCTTTGGAATCATACAGATACAATCTAACAGATCAGGATGTAGTTTTCTGGTCTCTCCATAGCAATGTACATGTTACACAATAAACAAGTCAATAGAAAATGAAAATTATAGTGACAATGAATAGACACATTTGCATAGAGTCATCCAGGGATTGCACAGAACTTATAACTCTACACATAATTAAATTAAATTGTTTATTAAACATCCCTGCATAATACCCCAAGATATATGAATATGATATATATATAGACAAAGTGGCACCACTCAAGACTCTGCTGTCCAATTATTCATCTACAGTCTTCCTGGTTTTATGGCTCTGTTTCCATGTTCTCATCATTGTCTTCCAAGTTAAGATTTAAAGATTTATATTCAGAGAGTAATTTTAGGATGTCAGATCTCTCACTTTTCTTGGCCTGTGAGATGATCATATCCAGGATGGGCTGCATGGAATAGGCATATTCCACAATGCTTCTAATTTGCTGTTTTGCTCCTGGGTACACATATCCACCAGGGTACGCATATCCACCAGTGTGCACACCAATCAGATAGCAGTGTTCATCAAAAACTGGAGAGCCAGAAGATCCGTGAAAGAAACAAGAGTCGTAATGGATCTTGTTGTCATGATTTTCCCATTTCTCTTCCAAAGACTGTTGTGTAATCACATGAATGAAATCATGATTCTCAGATACGTGTTTATCTGCAGCCTCTTGTACATTCTCTCTCTCAATGATGAAGCAGGGGTCCATTTTCTTGACCCCTTCTCCTGGATGTCCCACAATGCAGATCTGACCTCTGTTAGGAGGGGGGCCATGAATGTATTGACTGAGCAATCCAGGACCGTTAGCAATTTCATCAGTGGCTTTCAGTTCAAGAAGAGCAAAGTCAAGATACCTGCCCATGTTGTCTTTGCCATAATAGTACGCTGCAATCTGTTCCTTGATCAGCACATACTTGGTCTCATTTGCTTCCAAATCTTCATATCCAAATACAGCAGTGAATTTCTTTGAAAGCTTCATGGAGAAAGGGTCAAATTCTCCAATAACATGAGCATTAGAGAGAATGAATCTGCCAAAGAGTAAGAAACCGGTTCCTATGGCGGATCCCTCCACTCGAATCTGACACACAGAGTCAGAGAGTCTCATGAGCTGCTTCACTTTCTTCACCTCCAAGAAATTTTCAACACTTTTTTGATATTCTTCTTTGAAGAACTTCTGGACCTCAGACTTGTTCTTTAGGTTCTCTCGCTGCTTTAACGTCTTCAGTAAATCTTTAAACTGATCACGCAGAATGTTCAGAATCTCTTCAGATTTGTCTATGGGTTTATATACATACCGCTTGGTTGAAGGATTGGTCGACTTTGTTGTGTTTCCATTTTGTTGTTTTTCTTGCTCAGTGTTGATGGGATTCTGGCTTGGCCCGACATTTTCTGCCGCATCAACATCTGAAGCTTCATTAGGCTCAGTTTGGACACAAGTCGCATCCTCCTGACTCTCTGGCTGATTGTTGTCACTGATAACAACTACCTGGAAAGTCTTTTTGTTAAGCGTTTTTGTTACAGGTATTGAAAATTCATGTTTTGTCTCTGTACCAGACTCAGAAAGTCCACAGTGTTTCTTGAAAATGACATTGTTGAATCGTCCATCACGTTTAAGAGCAGTTTTGATTTTCTCGCCTTTGAATGCAAACACACAAACATAACGAACTCTTTTCCTCAAAGCTTTGCTCTTCAGTAAACATGTCACTGTTGGCCCTCCTTCTTTTTCAACCAAAAAGGTGACTAATGTTTCAGGTTTACCTCTTTTACTGACTTGATTTGTAGGACTATTTCCATCCTTTTGGATGAAAGTTATGTCTAAGATATCATCTTCTTCAATAAGACAGCAGGGGAAATCTGTCTTCACAGCAGCTCTAGGATCTTTTCTATTGGATCTTTGGATGAGTATTTCTTTCTGATTATTCTTCTGTTTGTCTTTTTCACTCATGAAAATTCCCGTTGTATTAAGAGCCTCAAGCACAGTCATGGAAGTTTTAAACGGCACTGAATATGTCTCAGAGTTTAAACAAAAAGTAAAAGTGTGTTTTTTCTCTTCGACTTCCTGTTAAAATGAGAAAAAAATATTTATGTGCACAAGCATTCAAGTGAATTCCACTGAAGAAATGTTTGTAATAAATGATTAATTATGCATGTGTTACAGAAAGTGATCTACCAGCTGCAGATCTTTTGAGGGTCCCTCTTCAACTTCTTTCTTGAATGAATGAGCCGTCGTTTTCTGGGAAAATGTCAACAACAGTGAAGTTAATGCAGGCGTACCACTGTCTACATCTTTCTACAATCATTTAAATAATGAAAAGGACAGGTAAACATTTATGGAACATTCATGTTATGGAAATTTCACAGCAAATATGATGCCGCAAAGCAAAACAAATGTCTTTTCACCCTGAGAGGGAAACACATATACCTCGAGAAAATACAGTGTATAGAACATTCAATAACATCTGCTGTAATTGACAAGTCGAAATCAGTGATATTTTATTACAGGTCAAACAGAATATTTTTGATTTGTTACCATTCCATCTGTGTCTTTATTTCTACAATGAGAGTTAAAACACTGCGAAATAACAATGATTTCTTTAAAAATTGTCTTTTATAAGAATATCATTCAAGCCGGGTGCACACTGTGTGATTTTGGCCACGATTTGGCCGCCTGAGACAAATTTTGCAAATCCTAAAAGATTCCTCTGATCCTAGGATAAAATCTGAAGTCTTTGATCATTAGTTTGACATGTTCACCGACAGCCAATTAATGACAGTTGCGATCAAATTTGACCTCAGACGAAGTTCTGGCAGAATCAGAATTGCAGTGTGACTTCTCCGACGACGACGTCAAATTGTCTTCGTTAATCAAGACAAGCCATGACCAAAATAAACATTAGAGATTTCGTTGTAGTCACCATTGGATCATTATTGCAGTGATTATTAGGTTTGTAGCATGATGCTCCATCAACTTTGGGCAAAGTTTTGACATGTTCACTTAAGCCTTGTTTATACTTTCGCCTGGCACCGCAGCACGAGTCTTTTTATTAAACATGGACCTTTATGTTCATTAAAAATACTTTTTATGCTATTGTATGCTCATTTTTTAAATGTAAGCAACTAATTTAAACGTGCAAACTGGGTGCCGTTGCGGTGAGAAGTTCGAGCTCGGCCAGATTCGGCTCGAAGTCGTTCATCTTCGGGTGCGGAGCCGCGCGCGCTGTTACAAAAAAAGCCGTGCACACCGCCAAGCGAAATGGGGTCTTGCGCACCCAACGCGCACGACCACCCACACCGCAATGACGTAATTTTTGCCGCGCGCACCTTCACGCTCGTGCGGACGTGTCGTGTATAAACCTAGCTTTAGGGTGTACTCACTTTTGTTGCCAGCTATTTTGACAATAATGGCTGTATGTTGAGTTATTTTCAGAGGACAGTAAATATATACTGCTATACAAGCAGCACATTGACTACTCTAAAATATATCCCAGTTTCATTTCTATAGTATTGTCCCTTGAGAAGATATACTAATGTTTGCTGAACTTTATTTTTGCCCTTGCTTATAAGGTTGACAGAAGTTAGCCACTTTCATTCCAACAGAGGATGAAATGTGTCGTTATATTTTACAACATTCAAATCTGTGTTGGCGCTGCCGCTGACCCGGAGAGAGTTGTCATGAAACCGCAGTGTCAGTCAGCTAGCTAAGTTTGAAAACCCTGCGAGTGTGTTGTTTGTTTGAGGGGCTAGCCTGCGGCGTGACGTGACGTGAACTGAAGGTAGTGGGAGGGAGTGTCTGTTGTGAGTTTAGGGGGCACGTCAGCCAGAGCTGTAGTGTGTGTGTGTGTGTGAGTGAGTGAGACTGCTGAACATTGGGTTGCAGGAAGAAGGATCTGAAGTGCCAGTGTTTCGGCAACAAAAACCCGCCAAACTGATCCGAAACCAGCCCAATTTTTATCCACCCGCCCAAACCCATTTTTGCCTGCAAAATAGATTGCAAAACCGCCAACTCTGCTCACATTGGAAATGGAAATGGTAAATGGACTGCATTTATACATATAGCCTCACATTCACCCATTCATTGTCACTCACTCACATTGTAAATGGTAAATGGACTGCATTTATATAGCGCTTTCACAGACTTATGGCCACCAAAGCGCTTTACATATAGCCTCACATTCACTCACTGCCTCGTCGGGAGCAGCTGGGGTTAGGTGTCTTGCTCATGGACACCTAACTTTAGACAACCTACATGAACCACTGAGCCACTGGCGCCCGCAAAAATTTTCACATTTTCACAAAAATTGTGAAAGAATGTTTATGAGGGAGCATGAAGAATAATTTTCACACATGAATCAGCACCTCTGAGTCCATTCACTTCAAATCAATTGACTGCTTTCTCACTTCACTGCTCAAATCATTGATTACTACCAAAAATAGTAACTAATTGCATTTCTTAGTTACTTTTTATAAAAAGTAATGTTACACGTTACTTTTTTTTATCTGGGCTGGGCTTGCTTGTTTTTTTAATAACAAAAAAAAAGTTATATTTTTGGCAAATGTAAAGGCCCTTAAGGTCACACCAAATGAATAAGCCTCAGGCATATAAAATGCATATTTGCGCCTGTACAGTAGAGGGCGTCACTCATAACCTTTCAGCTGTGCTGCCATTCTGGATTAAAGAACAATAGGATAGAAGAGAAGGAAGTTCAATGCTCTTATTTGTAAATCTAATCTAAAGTCCTGTTTGCTTATTAGTGTGGTTGAATTAGACCATTGAAGGTCAGCAGCAAAGACATTGGTAAATAAAGTGAGATTAAATACATAAAGTATATTTGTGTAATTTAATATAGTTAATTTATAAATGTTTTGCATAAAATATTTTTTATATTTTATGTTTATTCATTTTGAGGAATACTGAATGTTTTTGTGCAAGTGAGATGAGTAAATGTATGTTAACATTTAGTCTAGAACTAAAATAACCATCATGTTTACACAGCGCACAAAACACATCACTTAATTTCTACTTCTCACTTTAACATGGGGACAGGAGAGCTGTTAGTCAATAAATGTGAAAAAGTAACTAGCGTTATCTATTTGAAAAAGTAATTTGGATATTTTGTTGTAAATTGAAAAAGTAATGCATTACTTTACTAGTTACTTGAAAAAGTAATCTGATTATGTAACTCAAGTTACTTGTAATGAGTTACCCCAACAGCATTTGGATTTAGCTACTGATTACATTTTTATTAAAGGTGCTCTAAGTGATGTTGGGTGACGTCACTTCTTGTTGACGTTTAAAGTATTGTCAAACAAAACGGAGGCTAGCTAGACCCTCCCTCCACCTCATCCGCGCACTAACCCCCCTAACCCCACCCCAAATCCTTCTTGTCGGTTATTGGCCGGAACAGTTTGTTATGTTTCGTGTTGCGGGTTAGCCCAGTTTGTTTTTCTTGCCGTTTGTGGTGCCTGTGGTGTCTACAGAGACTGCGTTTTTTTGCAGTGTGTTCAGGGGACAGGCAGCTAGCGGATAGTGAGGAGATGTTTGCTGTATGTGGCAAAAAATGTTTTGGCCTAAAAACGTGTGACATCGCTTAGAGCACCTTTAAGTATAATTGGGATTTTTTTATTGGAATATTGATTACCCTCAGGCACTATAATTCACAGTAAATTGTGACAAGTGCTTTTTGTTTTGTTTTGCAGACCTAAAGCACTATAAAACAAGCAACAAATATCATGTCCTTACCTGAACATTGTCACTCGCTTGTGACGTCTCCCCAGATTTATTATCTTTGGCAGTCTGCTTCTGAAAGAGACAAAAACATTTCCATTACAACTAAGCCTAAACCCAACATACTGTCTAAGCAGAGAGGATGAGAAGAATAACAGTCACCCACATGACTCTGTTGAAAGGAGCTCCGAAGGTCGGTCTGCTTCAGTTTTTTGTTGGGTGGTACTTTAGGCATGTTTTTAGACTTTCTTCTGAGCATCTTTGAACAGAACAAATGATGAAGAGCTGAGAAAGATTTTTAACTTGCATAACTTGGTTATTTTAACAATGCAACCTTAAAATTAGTGACAGGTCACCTATTATTCTTAAAGGCACACTATGCTAGATTTGTACCTTATTATAACAGCTTCGAAATAATTTCTATGGTAAACAAACTCGTAGTAGAGCGAATGGGTGCCGCAGGCAAAACCAGCAATGCAAGTTAGAGAGGTGGCGCCCCGACAAATCTCACGAGAATCACGACTTGCTTTACGGATACATCAACAACATATGAAGCAGCCTCTATGGAAGACACTAGCACGCAGTTCAGACGTGAATCATGGCAGAGTCGACGAAGAAAACCAAGAAAGCGCGGTCGGAAGAATGCAGAGTCGGCTCTGCGTGAGTGGTATTTACGACAGTAACGTTGTTTGAGAAAAACGGAAACTGCATAGTGTGTCTTTAAATTAGTATTACCTTGCAATGTGTTATTGTGTTATTCTTTTGCTAACATTAATATTTAATTAATATTTTCACAGTCAGATAAGTATAGTTGGCATTCAGTGAGTTATCTGTGAGTGCTCAAATATTTATCTTTACTTCATCTTTTTTTTTGCCCATCTGTATGCAGTTTAATTGGCTGGTTGGTTAGATTTTGTCCTTGTTTTGTAAAATTAAAATGGTCATTTACTGACCCTCAAGTTGTTTCAAACCTGTGAGTTTCTTTCTTCTGTTGAACACAAAGAAAGATATTTTGAAGAATGTTGATAACCAGACAGTTAATGTAGCCCATTGACTTCCATAGTAGGAAAAATATACAATGGAAGTAAACGGCTAAGTTACCGTCAACTGTTTGATTACCAACATTCTTCAAAATATCTTCTTTTATGTAATCTTCGACCATAACAGTGATTCGACACGATTCGTTCATGAACGAAACACCACTAATCAAAACACCTTTGATAGCATTGCGTTTTAGAGCCTCTGATGTTCATACAATGTAAGCTTTTTGGATTGTAAATTCTTTCACAAATAAGTCACAACAAGCGCATTTGATCCTTTACAGCATTTGTTTGTAACCGGTGAAAACATACAATTATAGGTGTTTGTAGTGATTTGTGTTGCTATTATTGAGGTAACAGAAATCATTCGATAAAACATTCATTCTAAAAATATATTACAAGTTGTTGTAGACATCTAGGGTAATATTATATTTTGTTGAATATATTTTGTTTAAAAAAGTTACCTTATATGAGTTAACAGTTTAAATAAAGCAGGAGAAAGTGAAGTGCGTGCCGTCGGTTTTCCTTTGTGGAAGTGTAATCTGATCTCATTTAGCGCGCGGAAAAGATTTCAAATTCTTCTTCTAGTGTTTTGGCGGGTTATAGACCATTGTAAAATCTGCATACCGCCACCTACTATATTAGGTGAGTAAATGATCAAATCAAAGTACAGTTTTTGGTAAAAGCATTGATCTCTAGACCAGATTCACGTAGAAATAATCTTCTGTTTATACTTATAAAGATTTTAGTTTGAATAGGTTTTTAAATATATTGTTTATTCTCTACCTATACCCGGATTATGTTGCCAGTGTTTGTCAAAGTTGCTTTTAATTAGTGATTTACCTTCGTTTTTCCAAAAGGAATCTCTGTTTTATAATTATTTCCCAATGCTATATAATTTGTCAATTAAATTGTATTGTACCCCTATAAATCTGGTAGGCTATGCAGCAGAATTGGAGCTATTTTATTTTTATTTGACTCAAAATGCTTCATATATACGCTCATGCTGTGATTTACAAAAAAAATATATGTGTTTCTGTTAATCACTGGCATGGCAATAAATAAATACAGTCCACTTTAATTTTATGATGAATTGTTCAGCTCATAATAGAACATCAGAGAAACTCCAGTTGACTAAATAATAAATTAGATAAATACCCATATATTGCTTCATATCTGATTATTTTAGAGCCATGTTGTGGGACTTTGCTACTGTGTTGTGTGAATGCCTTCTTAAAGCACTTGAGATTTCTTTGAATGTCAGAGAGCACAAAAACAATCCTTTTTTTAGCTCTAATTCTGAATAATGGTGGGTGCGAGCTGCATGATGAGACCATAGATTGCCATTTTAAATGTTTTTTAAAAAGTATTCAAATCTGCCATTGAGCAGTATTAAATTATCAAGACTTTTTTCCCTCATTCAGTAATAGGCCTACACAATTGTAGGCTACAGAAAGGTAATTCAAATCTCAGGAATATTTGTTTTAGGTAGGCTACTGTGAAAATTCAAACAAACAAGAACACAAATAAAAGAAAGAAAACTTAGGCTATCTAGTTGTTTCATTAAAATGCTCTTACTAGGCTTACGCGATCATATGTGCGGTCCTTATCTGTTGTCATTGGGTATGGCAGTTGCTTGCGTTGCTGTGCTTAAACCTTAAACCTATCAAGTCGAGTGGGTTTTTTTAGCACTACGCAGCACATATTCTATAAGACACATATTATATTAGACACAGTAAAACAGTCACTATTCGGTCGGTCAAGTCCGTTTCTCAAGTACGCAAACTTCGGACTTGCATCCTTGGTAGTTCGGACTTGCCAAGTTCGACTCAGGAGAACGAACTCCCGAGGACGGAAGGACTCAAGTCCGGTAATTCTGCAAATGGAACAGCAGCTTTCTTGATAGTGTCACTCAGCTCACTCTGGCTGGTTATGTTTAGGCTACAATAAAACAAAATATGTTATAAAACACCACTCTGCCTCTTTTCATTTAAAAAATCTTAAACATATCAGTAGCCATAAGGTTCAAGCAACGAGTATAGCTACAATTATTATCTTCAAACTAACTATAAAAAACAACCCTTCCTTTTTTTGTTTTATACATTATACATAATATAAGCTATAATATTGATCATTAAAACTGACATTTAACAAAAAGAGACAGGGTTGTGTAATTTTATTATACATGTAGCCTACATAGAGTGAAGAGAATGTACATACATATTTTAAATATATAAAATAAAATGACAAAACCTTTTTTGTTAAATGTCAGTTTTGATGATCAATCATAGCCATTATAAAAGTATAAGTTGCCTAAAAGGTATAAGAAGCTATAGGCTACAATAAGAAATAAAGCAAACGATTCAGTAAAACATAGGCTAAGTCACATCTAGGCTACAACGTTAAAATTAAATAGCCTAAATATATAAAGTTATGAAACTTCACTTTGCCCTCAGCCAAAAGATTTGCAAGGGAACAAATTATAGATTAAAGAGACCAAAGATCACCTGTTAGATATACACAAGAACGAATTATATCTCGAGACTAGACTATAGGCTACAAGTTACAGAGAGCCAGCGGCAAACATTAGAAGGACTAGCCGAGGAAGGGCTGTTCCAGGCGGGGTAGGCCTACATGAGCACTGAGCGCCCGGTGTAGCTAAACCCCAGCCAGACAATGGTGAAGCTTACTGATATTTCAAAAAGTCTTTATTTTCTTAAACCTTTTTCTCCTTGAAACACCGTAAGAGCTACAGGACAGATAAATAACATAAAATTAGCTCTTACGAACTCAAACATAGCCAAAGGCCACATTCAACAATATATTGTATATTATATAACAATATATAACAACATTACAAATAGCCATTCATAAAAACCCTTTTATGACATTACCTCAGTCAGTATTAACAATGCTGAAAAGTTTATGTTAGCATAACTTCACATAACATAAGCGGATACACATTTAAACACTTCAAGTCGAATAAATTATCCTACATATTAATGCAAATAAACATTAAACAAACCAAACACAATACCTTGTTCCCGTTCCAGCTAGGTGCTTAATTATACCCTCCTTTTCTTTAGTGTTTTCGACTTCAGAGTGTTTTTAGAGCGACATGAGGTTTTTTCCCTTTCCTTCCGTGTGTGCGTCTCTCTAACAAGTCCCACCTTTCTAAATGCGAAATTAACGTTCCACTATGGAGGCGGAAATAAAGGACTCGCTACATTAACAGAGGAGACTAATAAAATAAAGTTCGAAAGTAATTATTAATTTACTCTTTCTTTAGAGTTAGTTACACTCCCACCAATCATGAGTGAATAATGGAACGGTACACAGACTACATTAGGCACGAATGATTTTAACTGAAAATTGCCTTCCCTGAGCCGTATAAGAACAAAGACAACTTATGCCAAAGTTGGAAACTTAACTATAACTATGTAATATTATGCGCTATGGAGGGAAGAAGCAGATTTAGTTAGTTTCCAGCAGCAGAACAAGCTTCTGGACTGGGCGCTCAACTTCGGACACCTTGTGAAGACGCTCCCCTTTCTTGCCAAGCTTACGGTCACCAAGCTGGATTTTAACTCTCCGTACAAGTCCATCTTTATCAGTAGTGGTTTCTGAAACTCTACCCAATCTCCACTCGTTCCTGTGCACATCCTCTCCTTTCATGATTACAATATCTCCTACTTGTAAATTTCTTCTTGGAGCATGCCAGCGCTGTCTGAGAGCAATGTTGGCAAGGTATTCCTTTCGCCATCGACTCCAGAACTGTTCTGCGAGATATTGAACATGTCTCCACCTTTTCTTGCCATACACATCTTCTCTGACGAATTCACCAGGAGGAGGCAAGGCTTGGACAGATTTCATCGTCAGAAGATGATTAGGGGTGAGTGGTTCGAGGCTATGGGGGTCACTGAGATTGTCAACAGTCAGAGGACGACTGTTGACTATAGCCATAGCCTCATAGAAAAAGGCCCGTAGCGAAGCATCATTTAGTCTACCAGAGGAAAGGGCAAGAGTGGACCTTAGAACGCTTCTCACTGTCCTTATTTGTCTTTCCCACACTCCTCCGGCATGGCTAGAATGGGGTGCGTTCATGCTGAAGTCACACTGCTTCTCTGCAAGAAATACAGCCAGACGGTCTGCATCGACTTCCTTTAGAGCTTCTCTAAACTCATTTTTGGCTCCTACGAAGTTGCTTCCTTGATCAGACTTGATCTGACGAACAGCACCACGTATGGCGATGAAACATCGAAGGCCATTTATGAAGGCATCTGTTGACATGTCTTCAAGAATCTCAATATGAACAGCACGGGAGCTAAGGCAAGTAAAAAGAAGACCGTACCTCTTGTTCTCTTTTCTTCCTTGCTTTGTAAGGAATGGTCCGAAGCAGTCCATACCGCAGAAAGTGAAGGGAGGTGATGGCTCCAACCGTTCAGGGGGTAGATCGGCCATCCTTTGCTCTTCCATAGGTTTGCGTTGCCGTCTACAGGTGACACATTGACGAATGTAGGATGCAACTGCCCGGTTGATTCCTGTAATCCAGTAGCCGCTGCGCCTTATTTCATTAATGGTAAGACCTTTACCTTGATGCTTCATCTTCTCGTGGTGATAGGCAATAATCATCCTCGTGATGTGATGATCTTTGGGAATGATTGCAGGGTGCTTGATGAAGTTGGGAAGAGAGGAGTTGCACAGCCTCCCTCCCACCCTGAGGACACCGTCATTGTGGAGAAAAGCGTCAAGAGCATGTAACGGATTGTGATGTGGTAGAGGGATCCCTTTGCTCAGCAGTTTCAACTCTTCTTGATACACATTTTTCTGCAGATCTTTGATTAAGCAATGTTCTGCCTCTTCTCGTTCTGTTACAGTGGTGAGACTGTTTGATCTGTTCTTGCTTATGCGCCTGAGAATGCGTGCAACTGCTCGCGTAGCTAGCGACCATGATGAGAACTTAGACAAGCGATCAACGAGGCTCACGCATTCAGTGGTTTTGGTACTGAGCGCTAGAACACTCCTGACCTCTGGATCTCCGACGGTTAACTCTGGTATTTCATCTGTAGCCAGCTTTATTTCCTTGTTCCATAGGAACTTGGGCCCAGTGAGCCAGGTGGATGACAAAAACTCACTGGCAGTTAAGCCCCGAGAAGCATGGTCAGCAGGATTCTCATTCGTTGGGACATATCGCCATTGTTGTGGGGCTGAGCTGAGCTGAATCTTCTGAACCCGGTTAGCCACAAACGTGTGAAATCGTCGTGCTTCGTTTCTTATATAACCTAAGACCACTTTAGAGTCGGTCCAGAAGAACTCCTCAGCATTAATACATCCCAATTCCTCCTTAAGCATGTTGCTTATCTTCACGGAAACAACTGCTGCTGTCAATTCTAATCTTGGGATGGTTGTGACCTTGGTTGGAGAGACACGTGATTTTCCTACAACTAAGGCACAATGAATATCACCCTCTTCGTTTTGGAGTCGCAGGTATGAACACTGGCCGTAACCCTTCATACTGGCATCAGAGAAGTGATGCAGCTCTGTCTTTGAGACCCTTCCAAATCCAGCAGGTGAGTAAGTACGGGATATGGTGAAATTATCTAAGTGGGCTAGATCACTTCTCCATTGTTCCCATTTTGGGCGAAGCTCGTCAGTGAGAGGATCGTCCCAGCCAGTACCCCGTCTGCACATCTCCTGAAGAATGATCTTCGCTTTGAGGACGACTGGCGCCACAAACCCAAGAGGATCGTACAGAGAAGCCACTGTAGACAAAATGCCGCGTCGAGTTGCAGGCTGTTCCTTGAGGCTGACGTTAAGCCTGAAGCGGTCAGACTCCACATCCCATTGAATCCCGAGAGCTCTCTCAAGTGGCAAATCATCAAATGCAAGATCCATATCCTTCACGTTGGTTGCTCGTTCGGAGGGTGGTATACTCTCTAATACCTTTCTGTCATTAGACACAAACTTATGTAGACGGAGACCACCCATGGCACAGAGTTCACGAGCTTCCCTGGCAAGCTGAATAGCATCTTCAGTGTTTTCAACACTTGCGAGCCCATCATCTACATAAAAGTCCCTCATAACAAATCTCGAGCCTTGAGTGTATATGTCACGATTCTCCTTAGCTAGATGTTTCATCCCATAATTTGCACATCCTGGAGAGGAAGCTGCACCGAACAGATGCACTTTCATGCGAAACTCGCTGGGCTGTGAGTTCAAATCTCCTTGCTTCCACCAAAGAAAGCGCAGGAAGTTGCGATCAGCTTCGACCACATGAAACTGATGGAACATCTTCTGAATGTCGCACATCAATGCAACGGGGTGCTGTCGGAAACGGATGAGAACTCCACTTAAGTTGTTCAACATGTCAGGCCCAGAGAGGAGGTGATCATTCAAGCTTGTTCCTTTGTATCTGGCAGAGCAATCGAACACTACACGAAGTTTATCTGGCTTCTTCGCATGGTGCACACCATGATGGGGAATGTACCATCTCTCGCCTTCACTCCCACCGTCCTTGACCTGCTCAGCATCTCCGTTTCCGATGACCTCCTCCATGAACTCAACATAATGCTTCTTATACCTTTCATCCCGTTGCAATTTCCTTTTAAGGTGAAGGAGGCGTGTCATAGCTGAGCCTTTGTTGTCAGGCAAGCTGGGTCTGGTTTTGAAGGGCAGAGGCATCTCATAATGGCCATGTATATTTTTCCTTATTCCCTCATCCAGTATGTTGAGGAATGTGATGTCGTCTTGTGACACAATTTTGCTGTCGTCACTGCCATCTTTGAAGTCAGACTCTAAAATGCGAATGACGTCGGTAGGAGTTATCGGAGGTAGCTCCTTAACTGTAATTCTGTGACACAGATGATGTGTGCTCAACGCATCATGGGTTTGTAGTGAGCGCCCAACAATACTCCATCCTAAATCCGTCCTTACAGCGTAGGGTTCCTCATCTTCTCCTAAAAGGACTTGCCTTGGTGCCATAGCTCTTGAACAGTTGTAGCCGATCAAAAGACCTACTACACAGTCCTTCAGTGGTTGGATTTCATCCACTATTTCTGCAAGATGACTCCATTGTTTAGCCGTCTCACAAGTGGGAATGTGAGAGCGGTTAACAGGTATGCAGTCCTTTGTATAGGCAACCGGAAGATCAACTTGAACTGTGGAACTATATCCTCTAACACGAAGTCCAGAAACACCTTCGCTTGTGAGCACTGTATCCTTACCACTCATAGTCGTCAACTTCAGTTTCACTGGATACTTGTCAGCATTAAGACCATCACTCACTTCTTGGTCAATAAACGTAGTGTCGCTTTGAGTGTCGAGTAGTGCATAGACAAGTTTCTCAGTCCTTGGATCATTTTTAGATGAAACCCAGACCGGTATCACCATTGATGTGTTGGATGAGCCTTCACCTGCTACACTGAGTGACGTTGCAGCAGCGCCTCGATTTGTCTCTGGTTCTGTTGTAGACCTTTCTCTTTTATAGTTGTCATCATGCAGGGCTGTAGGATGCTTTCCCTTACAGTGGTCACAAAAATGACGATGACGGCATTCTCTCACGCTGTGGCCGGGTTTCAGGCATCCATAGCAGAGTTTCTTCTCCTTTATGTAGTTGCGTCGCTCAACCAACACCATCTCAGTGAACTTGGAGCATGCATGAAGCTGGTGTCTATTATCTTGACAAAGGATACATAAAGTCTTAACCTTCCTCTGTTCTGACTTGTGATTTTCATTGTCAGTGACTGTTTGAGTAGTAAGAACACTAACCTTGTTTTTCTTCACGTCTTTGAGATTTCTCTTCTCAGTGATAGAATCTGATAAACGAAGGGCATGAAAGGACGTAATGGGATTGCAGGCAATCTCAGCTTCGTTTGACGTGAATCTAGCAAACTCCTTGAAACTTGGAAATTCTTGATTTTCATTTAGGCTTTGCGTGACTTGTCGGTTCCAGCTTAAAGCTGCCCAGTCTGGTAATTTGTGAACCAGCTTCCGATTCTCCTCCCAGTCATTTAATATGTCGAGACCCTTGACATAAGGCATGGCATCTTGACAAGCATTCAGAAAATCTGAGAAGCGTCTCAGTCCTTCAGCATCCTTTGATGGAATTCTCGGCCAGTTGGTAAGCTTCTCTCTGAATGCTCTCTGAATGGTGAATGGCTGACCAAAGCGACGGTTCAGTTTGTCCCATGCGTCTTGGTATGCTTCATTGTCATTTCGGTAGAAGTTGCCATCTAAAACCTGCCGTGCTGGGCCACCAACGTATTTTTTCAGGTAATATAGTTTTTCAGCTGGTGTGATTGCCCTTTGATCAATGAGTGAGGTGAATGCTGCCTTCCATTCAATGAATTGTATGGGATCGCCATTAAAGACAAATGGCTCAGGAACAGGAAGCCTATTTAAGGCTATGTTGTCTTGAAGGATCTGAGCGAGAGAGGGAATGTCTGTACAACGGGGCGATGCAACTTGAGAGAGGGGCACTGTAGTTACAGGCACATTCTTTGCTTCCATGTTCCTTTCCTTTTTAACATAGTTAGCATCCTTGTGTTCTGTCTCCTTTTCATAGATCCTCAACTTGGCTTGAGCTGCCCGTATCTCTTTCTCTGCCTGCAATCGCTCCAACTCACGCCTTTGTACCTCTAGAGCCTTGCGTTGTTGTTCCTCTAACTCTCTTATGGATTCCTTTTGCCTTTCTTCCTCTAGCAGCATCTGATAATTTGCTTCTTTCACTGCTAGTTCAGCAGCAGCATCTGCACGTTTTGCTGTCATGACTGAAGTTGTGGAGTAGTGGTCAGACTGGCTGTGACTTATAAAAGAAGCTGCGGATCCATAGACAGACTTTGCATAGTCATGGCGGAGCAGTTCATGAAGGCGGTGTCTTTCCTGCTGCTCATCAAACCCGCTTTCATCATCTATAGCTCTGCTGTAGGCAATGTTGATGATTTCTGTGGTCACCGATTCACACGTATCAACTCTTCTTCTTATGTCGGTGGAGGGTGTGGTGAGATTTCGAATTTCATAATAAATGTTCATTACGTCTTCTTTGTCTTTCTTAAGCTCTTCAATGAGAGGCCAGAGCTGACTCTCTGACATATAAGTCTTTAGCTGATCTCTTGCCTTCCGTGTGTGGAGCTTCCACTGCTCGTACATGGCATACAGCCTTTTCTCTTTTTTCTTAGCCTCATCATTTTGATGTGCGCGCATCTTCTCTGTAGGATGGCGTGTGCGTTCAGAGCGTCTTGGACCTTCAAGAGCATTGTCATCCTTGTTAAGCTTGCCTTGGAGATCAGTTAGACTTTGTTGTTTAGCTTCATTTGTTTCCTTCAGACACGGTCTCTCTGAAGAGTCTACCATTATGTGGGCTTCACCTTGTAAATCTTCATGCTGATAACCAGCCATCTGCTCCTCCACCTCTATCTCATTACCTGACTCTGACATTATCACCTAAAATTTTTAAACTCTAATGGCAGAAGAAGACCCCTTAGCAGATATAATAAAGCCCTTGTTATGAACTGTATAAACTTAAATATCAGAACATCAGTTTAAAGTGGCTAGCACATATGCATTTACATAAAGATACTCAAATAGCTGTAATAACTGTCAGTGTAAATACCACAATAAACAAAGTTATCAAAGTTCTTAAATCCAAAATGCAAGAAATGAAAAAGTGAAGTCCAAAAAATAAAAAATAAAAAATGTCTATGTGTCCTTAATTAGAAAGAGTCCATGTGGATGCACGCAGGCCTGAGTGCAAATGTCACCACAGCTTTTTGTTGCTCTCGTTGCGGAGTCGGTAAGTATTAAATGTTCAGTCCAAGAAGCCGTTAATCCGTTGTTCGCCTTATTGCTGTACTATAGACTGTATAATAGTGGGTTAATACTCACAGTCCTGCATCAATGTCCGTGAATGAGGCTGTACTTGACCATTGCACCGAATCTGTGAGACCGCTGTCCAACGTAGGTCAGGCGCGAGGCGTGAAGATGCAGCTTGATGCGTCCATGCTGACACGATGTAGCAGAAACTGTAGCCGGCGCTGTGAAGACCCTCCGTAGCCCGTCGTAGACAACACGTCGTCAGTATCGATGCGGGTGAAGCTCTTACTGTAGCTAAACCCCAGCCAGACAATGGTGAAGCTTACTGATATTTCAAAAAGTCTTTATTTTCTTAAACCTTTTTCTCCTTGAAACACCGTAAGAGCTACAGGACAGATAAATAACATAAAATTAGCTCTTACGAACTCAAACATAGCCAAAGGCCACATTCAACAATATATTGTATATTATATAACAATATATAACAACATTACAAATAGCCATTCATAAAAACCCTTTTATGACATTACCTCAGTCAGTATTAACAATGCTGAAAAGTTTATGTTAGCATAACTTCACATAACATAAGCGGATACACATTTAAACACTTCAAGTCGAATAAATTATCCTACATATTAATGCAAATAAACATTAAACAAACCAAACACAATACCTTGTTCCCGTTCCAGCTAGGTGCTTAATTATACCCTCCTTTTCTTTAGTGTTTTCGACTTCAGAGTGTTTTTAGAGCGACATGAGGTTTTTTCCCTTTCCTTCCGTGTGTGCGTCTCTCTAACAAGTCCCACCTTTCTAAATGCGAAATTAACGTTCCACTATGGAGGCGGAAATAAAGGACTCGCTACATTAACAGAGGAGACTAATAAAATAAAGTTCGAAAGTAATTATTAATTTACTCTTTCTTTAGAGTTAGTTACACCCGGTGATCACCTGGATCTCACAACTCCGAAAACGTCAGATCATATTTATATATATATAAATAAAACACATATTTGAGCTTTAATCAACTACATTCTCGCCTGAAAAACTCTTAAAACTACATTTCGTGATACAATAACAGCAGTATTTTTAAATTACGCGGGGTTGTGCGAGATGCATTCTGGGATACCTGGCTGGCTCAAGTCCGCACAAGTCACCTTCTTCTTCTTCTTCTTCTTTTTCAATGGCGGTTGGCAACCAGCTTTTTGGTGCATTAGCGCCACCATCTGAACTGGAGTGTGGATCAATAGGTCAACCTTAAATTCTTTTTAACTTGGACAATGCATATTCAAAAAATTATTGATAAATGCAAGAAAGTGTTGAATGAGATGAGATGTTTGCGTGGAGTAGAATGGGGAGCAAGTAGACCTGCTTTGAAAGCCATTTATACAGCGCTGATGAGATCGGTATTTGATTATGGGTGTATAGTGTATGGATCTGCTGCAAAAACACTGTTACAGAAACTAGATGTAATTCAGAACCAAGGTTTGAGGTTATGCTGCGGGGCTATTAAGAGCACGTAAGTGGCAGCAATTCAGGTAGAGATGGGGGAGATGCCTCTCCATCTTAGAAGAGACCAGCTATCTCTTGTGTATTGGGCAAATCTGAGGGGTCATAATGAAAAACATATGAGTCAGGTCAGCCTATGGCAATGTCAAGAGAGAGAGAATGACCTGTTCCAGTTGACTTAGGCTTATTGGAGGAAAAGGAGGTTAATGAAATGGATCGTTATAGGGCTCAGAATTACATAACAAGCAAATATAAAGAAGGAATTATTTTATATACTGATGCATCTAAGCAGTTTGATAAGAAAATGGGAATTGCTTATGTTATCCCTCAATTAAACATTGAATTTGCTAAAAGAATTAATGATGATTTAGCTGTATGCAGCAGAAATGATAGCAATATGGATGGCATTGATGTGGGTAGAGAGCAATAAACCTAAGCAAGCTGTGATTGCTTCAGACTCCAGCTCAGCGTTGATAAGCCTTAAGCATCTTCAGTCTGAGTCTAGACAGGACATAGTGTTTGAAATAATACAACTAAAAGAGACAATAGAGCATGTAATTGTATACTAAATACCATCAAGCTAGACAAAGATTGATTTTACAACTTGGTGAGAACCAGATGACATTAAATTTACGTGATATACTGAAAAGAGGATCTGGTGAAATTGATTTTTCACCTTTTGGTTTTGGTTTTTAAGATAACTGGGTTATTAATCTTTTGTCAAAATATTTGAAGAATTCCACTCGTTCTAATTCTGTCCCAGATAATTAGACTAGATTTTTACATTCAAACTTATTTTCTTCCTAAAGAAGAATAAAGTCTTTGTTTTGTCTATTGAGATTCTAAACCCATTGAAGGGCCCACTCTTGGACTCTGTTTACTGACTGCTGCATCTTATCCACCACAAAATCTATATTTCTTCCCCTTTTCCACATTGCTCCATCGTCTGCAAACAATGCTACCCCGACTGAATTTTGTATATCCTTAAAAACATCATCAGTCATTACTGAAAATAATAGTGGACTAATAATGCTCCCTTGTGGGACACAATTTTTCAGACTGTAGCTCTCACTTAATTCCCCATTTATTTTAATTTGAATTGTTCTGTCAGATAACCCTTACCCTTTTATCCACTGGAACATCCTTCCCTTAATTCCCAATAGTTTTAGCTTAATCAGCATACCTTCTTTCCACAACATATCATATGCCTTTTCAATATAAAAAAATACTACCACTACAGATTCTTTATTCACCTGAGCCTTCCTTATCATATCTTCAAGGCATACAATGGGATCCATGGTACCTCTACCTTTCCTGAATCCACTTTGATCATTTTTCATCAATCCTTTAGTTTCTACCCAATATTTAAGCCTGTCATTTATCATCCTCTCCATAGTTTTTTCCCATCTGGGACGTTAATGCAATAGGTCTATAGTTATTCGCTAATTGGGGATCTTTCCCAGGTTTCCTAATAGGTGTAGCATCTGGACCAATCAGACACACACAAATGAATCTATTATATTTAATGAATAATCCAGCAAACTCACTCTCCCAACAAAGGCCTATGAAACTTCCCCCAAAACTAACACCCCAAATGAAGCTAACACACTGGCAGAACCCAGTGTCCTCTTACAGGACACATTGAGACTGATAAGAATTTTACGACTCCAAAAAGAATTGTCCGGGAATTGTGACTCATTTAATTCTTGCTGAGAAGGAGAAATAAACCCTTTTAATCCTATATATATATATATATATATATATATGTATGTATATATCCACGTGAGAAATGTATTAACATATATCTAATTTTCCCATCTCATGATTTTCCTTTTATGTGGTTTGGCCTATGTATTCTGGTAAACTCTGTTGGGGTTAATGTTTCAGACTTTGCATACTATGGTTTACCAGAATCATATGTGTGGCATGTTTGGTCTCTATAAACTCCAATCTTCGTCCCCCATTTGTTCATTTACATTACATTTTGCTAACTTTGTGACGCATTAGTATTATAAGAATCTTGAAGATTCTTGTGTTAAACGTCCAATCAAACTACATGTTCAAGGGCCTGCTTGAACAATGGGTCATAAAGAAATTCCCTCCAAAGGAAAAAACTTATTACTGGCTCACACACCTCCAGAGGGTGTGACATCTTCACGCTTTAAAAATCACTGATCACAAGATCAGCCTCTCTTACTTTCTTACTCTCTTCTGGAATCCTGATGTGAAGATGATGCTGAACTAGAAGTTTTCGAAGGACCCCCAAGC
Organism: Rutilus rutilus; assembly: GCA_021464565.1. Lineage (NCBI taxonomy): Eukaryota > Metazoa > Chordata > Actinopteri > Cypriniformes > Leuciscidae > Rutilus > Rutilus rutilus. The sequence continues at coordinate 43,375,102 of JAJAQA010000007.1, forward strand.
TTGTGCCAGGCTGCGGCCTTGTCTTTCCTTTCACCAAAGATCCTCTGACTCCCACTGGTTCTCTCTCATTAAGAGCACATCAGCAAAGATCAACTGGAGCCTCAACAAATTGCATCAGGACAGTTTATTCAAATGGGCGAGACATGCAAGTATCAAACTTAGTCTCATTATTTGATACATTAAGTATCCTTTCCCCCTTTTACAGAAGGGCGTGTTAGAACTAAACTGATGGTTTGCTCAAGGCTGTTGAGCTGCTGAATTTCAAACAATGCTATAACTTCTTGCTTTCCTGTATTCTGCTTCAGCTCTCTTTCCCTTGGTAAACTGTTTATATGTGTATGTTAGAGTAGTTTACGTGTTTAGTCTAGTTAATAAAGTCTTGTTCATGTCACACGTAAAGTTGTCCGTGTCTCAAGCTCATATCTGTCCCTAATCATAGATCTTGACTACTTGCTCTTAGTAGTACTGTGAAGTAATAAAGACATTTCCCATGCCCCGGAAATATAGCCTGGACATGGTCTGGCATCGACTAATGAAAATCGGCCAGCTCGAGGGGCGGTACCAAGCATGCATTTGAAAATCTCACTGCACGCAATTGGATAACACTACGACCAATCACAACAAGTTATCGCTTAGCTACCAGCGGATCTAACTGGTAGATTAGACTCTTGCCGTATCCGGTCGGCAAAACAGCAAAAACGCCCTTCTTGCAAAGGAACAATTCGAGCGCCATCTTCTGTTCCCCTTTTAGATGAAAAGCCAAGTATAACTCGTTCATTGTAGCGGCCAAAGCCGTTTCAAACAACTGGTGTTCATCCATAGCCATCTTGCAATGTTTACTAATGACTTCGACGTCACAGCGCTGTCGTCATCTGATTAGCTCGCCTCTGGCCCACCTATATCAGATAACCCGATGTGATTGGTGCAGCTCGGATACAAGGGCATATTTAATAAGCATCATTACACAACGCCGGAGTAAACTCGCTGAGCAAATTCAATTTGTGCTCTCGCGAGAACCGGGATACCGGAAATGTACATTTCTTAGAATTAATAAACAATTAACACTGTTCACGGGACAAACAGGCTAATTGATTGTAATATTAATTTACAACATTAAGTTAATTATATTAACTGATCCAAATATTCCTAATCAATTATAACCAGTTATTATTGATTATTAATATTTCATAGAGCTAATTATAGACTCCTTCCATGTTTTAGAAATGCATCTATCTATCCATACTTTATTATATAGATTTAACAAAACATCCTTCCCCTTATCACTTAAGTTCTCCAACATGGAATAACAGATTTTATCTCTCCTGGAGATGACTTACCTAATTTCCTCAATGCCATATTGAGTTCAGACTTTGTAAATAATACATCCAATACCCCTCCTTCACTATCCTCATTGTCAAACACATACTGATATTTTCCAACTGTTTCTTCTCTGCCTCTCTTTTCTTCATGATTTAAATTTCCTGTGCTATACACCTTGACTAATTTTTGCTATAAGCTCTGCTTTTCCCTTATTACTAGTGATAGTTCTTTGCCCCTCAATCAACATTGGATATCCATATTCTCTTCCATTCCCTTCATTTTTTTAATCATATTCCAAATTCTCTCCACTGGAGTAGTTCGTCCAATAGAGTCACAGAACTTTATCCAGTGATCTTTTTTAGCTTTCCTTATTGTTTTCCTTACTATTGCCTGGGCTCTTTTATACTTAACTAAATTCTGAAAATTATGCGTTCTCTTTAACTCTTTAAATGCTCTATTTCTATCTTTTATTACATCCTTACAGTGTTTCGACCACCATGGTACTATTTTATTTAATGTCTTAGACTGGAATTGATACTCCTGCTGCAACAATTATACCACTGCTAATTTTACAACATAATTCCTCAATTTCTTGATTTTTATCAATAGATAGTATTAATTCATCGCTAACTTCTCTATACTTATCCCAATCTGCTTTTTCTAGAATCCATCTCTGTTCTCTTACTTCATGTTCATTCCTTACTTCCACTCCTATCTGAATTCTAATAGGATAGTAATCACTCCCTACTGTACTTTCCCTCAGTACCTCCCAATAACTTTTATCTGCAATTGTTTTGTGATAATAGTAAGATCTATCGCTGACTCTGTGCCTCTTGCCACATCTATTCTGACTGGTACCAGAACCATCATTCAAACATACTAACTCTTTCTCTTCCATAAATTCTTCAACTACATTTCAATTCACATCATCCTTCTCTAAACTGGACTAAACTCTAACTGGACTTGGCTAGATGTGAACTTTGAATTGGAACAGTACTTGGGCAGTGACTGATGACGTTTCACAAGTCCACAAGAACCTCTATGACAAGAACACAAGTACAGACAAGAATGCATATTGAGAAATGGCCCGAGTTCTCGGAAACACAGCGTCTTAAAGCTATTGAAAATGTTGAAACATGCTTGTGCTTTTAACCCAGCAAACACATTTACGTTGTGGCAACGTCTCTGGCACGTTGCATTTCTGCTATGGCAACGTCGCTGTATACGTGCAACATTGTTACAATGTAGAATTGTAAGACGTGACAGGGCTGTAGCAACGTTGTTGCGCGACATTCAGCAACTGAGAGACGACGTTCTGACAATATTTTTATATGGTGTACTTTTGTTAGATAATTATATACTTTTTATCGTTTATTGTTTATCTATATTATTTAATGGGGCTATCAACACCTGCAAGTGTAGCCTACACTTTGAAGAGTAAAAATGACAGAAGGTTTCGTTAATTCAACTTTATTAAAATTGCATATAATCAAATTGCACTTCCAAAAGTCATACATTTGTGAAAAAAAGAAAGAAATAAACGAATACACATTTATTTTAAGTATAATAAATAAAACATGAAAAGCAAAGGCAGATCAGAACATTTAATGAACAAAACCGGGTCTGTATGGCAGACAGTAGCCGAGCAGGTGTCACCGGGAAACATATCCACAAATCCAGAGGAGCAAAGAAACGAATGAGACTAAATAGCGGAAAAAACTAAACAGTGCGAGCGATGCTTCATTAATCACATTAGAAATTAAAGCTGTAGGTTGTGTTTGATAGCTGAGGTAGGCTAAACGCAATACTCACGTAGCCTTGCTCGATGATGAATGAGAACACAATGAGCCCAACAACAGGTGGTTGGAATTTAAAAGGCTGATTTTCCCGCTTCAGGGCAGTGACGAGTACATATGTAGTCCAGTGGTTGTCAAGACACCCTAGGCACAACCTTAAGCAATGGCCCTGAACGATGGTTTAATGTCAACATTGTGACAACGCTGTAACAACTTCACCACACAACGTAGTTATAGCAACCTTTTGGCCATGTTGTTAAAACGTTGTTAGAAGGTTGGCTACGTTGTGCCAACGTTCTGTGTTTGCTGGGAAGCTATCTAACCTATGTATTGAAACACTCTGTTCTTAAAGCTGGTTGGCATCAGAAACATGCTTGTTTTAAAGGCCATCTAAATAAGTTTAAAAAAAAAAGGCTATCTGTAGAAAACTGCTTGCTCTGAAAAAAGCCATAGTTGCGTATTGGCCTACATAAGAGGAATAACCGTCAACACCAGCAGCTGGCAGTTGCATTTATCACTCAAAAGAACTGGAACCGGACAGCAAATATATAAACCATAAACAAGCAGCTGTAAGTAAGTAATCTGGGTAAGGGCAACATGCTTGTTGCCTAAGCTCACTCAGGTAACTGCAAAGAAAAAAGAAGAAAAAAAAAGAAGGGGCCTGCTGTTTTATCCCGCTGTCACGGCTCCACCAGATCTACAGACTCCACCCACTCGTTCACTCTCCCCTGATTACTAATCACCACACCTGTACCGCGTCATCTGTTCACTATATACATTCACTTGCACCACTCTTCATTGTCTGATCTCGTCTTTCCATGGACACACAGACTCTACCTCGATCCTTACCTGTTCCACTTACCTGCCATCCTCATCTTCCGATCCCGTTCCACGAACCTGCTATCATCGTCAGTGACTCTCATCCACGTCTGCCAACAGCCTCGTTCCATTCTCTACCTGTGAAGGACAATACTGTTATACTGTTATTCATCAGCTAAGTTCCATTCAACTATCTTCATTGTGTTCAACTCACCATTTACATCTGCTGGTTTCCATGCTTCTGTTCATAATAAACTTCAGTTACATTATACTCACCTGTCTGCTCCGTGACAGAAGATCAGACCAAATGCAGAATCCCACGAAACCCGCTGCGGATCCACCCCGTGATCAGTTTGCTGAATTGGTTCACGCAGTCAGATTATCACTTCAGCCACCTTCTCCGGATAATCCACCGTCCCTTCCCGCCGATGTTCATCACGCTGCTCAACCATCTCTTCTTCCATCATCACCCGTACCATCCGCTGCCTCTGCCAGTCCCATGGCCAGACCAGCGACATTCACCGGTGAGGCGGAGGACTGCAGCAGATTCATTCTACAGTGCTCCCTGTATTTCGAAATGCAGGCTCGTCAATTTCCCAGCGATTCTGCCCGAGTGGCTTTTGTGATATCCTTGCTGTCTGGCCGCGCACTCCAGTGGGCGCAATCACTGTGGAATTCCAATGCCCAAGTAACTAAATCGCTCAACAACTTCATCAGTCATTTCAAAGAGGTGTTCGGTCAGACTGCTTCGGAACTCTCTATCCACGATCAACTATTCAATCTACGTCAAGGTAAACAGTCTGTTCCTATGCCTTACATTTTCGCACCTTGGCGGCATCTTGTGGGTGGAATGAGACCGCCCTACTCACTACTTTTCGCCATGGTCTTAACGCTGACATCCGTCAACTCATGGTTGTGTATGATGACTCGATGGGATTGGAGAATTTTATACAGAAGACCATCCGCGTCTCTCAACGCTTAACCGCCTGCGTCAGTTCTTCCTCCGCTTGCATGTCCTCCGCCCACGACACCATCTGTCATTCCTCCAGCACCAGAACCCATGCAAATCGACAGTTATCACCTGACCCAAGTGGAGTGTCAACACAGAATCCAAGATCGTTTATGCCTGTACTGTGGTAAAGAAGGTCATGTTATCAATGTCTGTCCTGTGCGACCCCAGCGCCCGGCGGTGAGTACAATTCAACTTCCTCCAAGAGTAGAAACCCTATCTCGTACCACAGTTTATGTTTTAACCTCTGATACATGTGTCTCAGCGCAAGCCCTCATCGACTCCGGTTCAGCAGGGAACTTCATCTCCACCCAACTCCTTCAGAAACGAAATGCACCCAAGAAACGATGTTCCCAAGATCTTCGCATCCTCACCATTCAAGGAAAGCCGCTGGGAAGGGGTCACATTCGTCACTTCTCACCTACCCTGATGCTCCGCATTGGATGTTTACACACGGAGGACATTACCTTTATGGTGCTGGAGGAATCCACGGCAGATCTCATCCTGGGACGCCCGTGGATGATTCAACACCAACCACACATCGACTGGAGATCCGGTTAGATACTCCAATGGAGTGATGAGTGTATTGTATCCTGTCTATCCTCTGTTCAAAGAATTCCTGGCAACTCTTCATCTTCATATAACCTGAATCATCAGAGCCTCGCCATCCACTCCACCTCCGTGGAAAGTCCAGACATCACTCACAAGGTTGAAATTCCGTCAGAATACCGGGCGTTCCAGGATGTCTTCAGTAAACAACTGGCTACCAAATTACCACCTCATCGGCCATGGGACTGTGCTATCTACCTACCTGGAGCCACCTTACCTAAGGGTAGGGTATATCCATTGTCCATCCCTGAGCAGAAGGCCATGGAGGAGTATGTCAAGGAAGCTCTTCAACAACAGTTTATTCGTCCATCCACGTCCCCTGCCGCTTCCAGCTTCTTCTTTGTCGCCAAGAAGGACGGGGGCTTGAGGCTGTGCACCGCCACCTCAACTCACAGACCGCCAAGTTCAGCTATCCCCTTCCTCTGGTCCCCGCTGCTCTGGAACAACTGAAAGGAGCCCGTATCTTCTCGAAGTTGGACCTGCGTAGCGCTTACAATCTCATCCGTATTCGTCGAGGTGATGAATGGAAAACAGCCTTCATCACACCCACAGGTCACTACGAGTACCGGGTTATGCCGTACGGCCTGTCCAACGCTCCAGCCGTGTTCCAGGGATACATGAACGAGCTATTCAGAGAATTCCTTAATCCGTTCGTAGTGGTTTACATCGATGACATCCTCATATACTCCCGGAACCTCTCAGAACATCATCATCACGTTACGCAGGTCCTAGAAAAACTTCAAAACCACCAGCTCTATCTCAAACTTGAAAAGTGCGAGTTCCACACCACCTCAGTCCACTTCCTTGGGTACGTCATATATCAACACGGCATACAGATGGACCAGAGGAAGGTGGACATCATCTGGAACTGGCCACAACCCACAACTGTCAAGGAACTTCAACGTTTCCTAGGATTCGCCAATTTCTACCGCAGATTCATCCACAACTACAAACTCATCATTTCACCTATGACTTCCTCCCTCAAAGGCCGGCCCAAGTCTCTGCCCTTCACCTCCGAAGCCTCAGAATCCTTTCAACGGCTGAAGGACGCCTTCCAGACCACTCCGATCCTGGTCCATCCCAATCCTGACCTTCCCTTCATCGTCAAAGTGGATGCCTCTTCTACCGGGGTCGGAGCGGTTCTTTCTCAGCGGCAGGGTGACCCTCCTAAACTCCATCAATGTGCCTTCTACTCTAGGAAGCTGTCCTCGGCAGAGCAGAACTACGACATCGGGAATAGAGAACTGCTCGCTATCAAACTGGCCCTAGAAGAATGGAGACATTGGCTGGAGGGAGCCATTCACCAATTTGAAGTTATCACCGATCACCGTAATCTGGAGTACCTCAGAGAGGCTAAAAGACTGAATTCCTGTCAAGCCCGATGGGCATTGTTCTTCACACGGTTCAACTTCATCGTAACCTATCGCCCTGGATTCAAGAACTGCAAAGCCGATGCCCTTTCCCGTCTTCACCAAACTACTCCAGACGAAATTAAGTTACCTATAGACTCAACTTACCACCTTACTTTAGAATCTCACCTTCCTTCCATGTGTCACTCCTGAAACCTTACACTGAACCTGTCTTTCCTCCTCCCACAGATTCTGGTGATGCCGACGTACCTCCTCCTCCCAACCTTGCCGAAGAGGAGCCTATCTACCGGGTTCGAGACATTCTGGACTCACAATGACGAGGTGCCAGATTAGAGTACCTAGTCGACTGGGAGGACTTCGGACCAGAAGAACAATACTGTTATTCATCAGCTAAGTTCCATTCAACTATCTTCATTGTGTTCAACTCACCATTTACATCTGCTGGTTTCCGTGCTTCTGTTCATAATAAACTTCAGTTACATTATACTCACCTGTCTGCTTCATCACACTCCGTGACACCCGCTGGAGAGAATACCTCTTTGCTACTATAGTTGCAGGGGCCTGCATTTAATCCCTCAGCGAGGGATGAACACCCCTAGCAAATATTATACACATACACATATATATATATATATGGGACCTGTTGTTTTTATCCCGCTGGACTGAACACCCCTTCGCTTCTACATTTGTAGGGACCTGCTGTTCTCGCTACTTAAATTAAAAGAGGGGCCTGCTATTCTCTTCCTCCTTAGAGGGGAGAATACCCCTCTGCTAGCCATAATTACAAATTAAGCTATCTTCAATAACTTTGTCTTTTCTCTTTTGCAGGAATGGAACATGGATATGGTTTGGGGGGTTAATGCTTAAGCTCTGTATGCCACTAATCATGGAGCAAGAACCCCCATAAGGAACCATACCACCAAAGATAAAATGTGTTTAATAAAATCAAGTAACTTGCCAAAGTGGTCGTGTCTGAACTTAGTTAAAGCCCAAACAATAACCAGATGTTATGGCTAGTACATTAAGATAATGCTGCTTCAATGCTTGCTATTACTTTAATAGTATTTTTATCTAGCCCCTATTTGCGACTGCATAACAACTTAGTTAAAATCAAGCAGTTAGTCAAGAATCTAGAATTCCACCAGCTGTGCCTCACGCTCCATCTAAACCGGGATCTAGTATGTACTTATCACTGGACGCAGATTTGCAGAAACATAAGACTTCACTTAATCTACTTGAGAAAATAATTTCAGAGTAGTTTAGAATAAATTTAAACGTAACAATTTATCATGTCAGGTAAATGTATCATGCCAATTATATAATCAGTTCAAAGATAATCAATACAATAAAATCAAATGCTCAGAGATTAAGAGTAAAAGATGTAAACCCGACATTTAGAAAAATACATAATGCTGTAGTCTTTGAGGACCTTCAACATTATGGGCTGATCTGAGTTATAGAATCGCGCTGAGCCTCTCATTGCATTTCTTTAAATACTCAGACCGAGACAGAAACTTCTTTCACATGGAAACATTTTCTAAAAATGGGAATTTGCATTCAGAGTTTACACCTTTTGGGAGCAGGATGCCATTTGCCTGGAAAGGGGCCCACCCAAACATCTGCCTTGCCCGCCCAATCAGAATTTGGGCACATATAGTGTTAATCTGTTTTTACGATTTGTACTTTTATTAAAAACAATCTGCGGTGGGCTCTGTGCTGAGAAGTTTGATGAAAGGCTGTAGTGTAGAATGCCCCAGCCAATTATAAAAAACAAACATACATTTTTAGGACCTTCGCGATGCAAAAATGTTTGTTTATTTATGAGTCGGGAAAATGTCCCTGCTTATTAACAAGTTATGTTCGTCTTCATTAGCGAATATCAGATCAATGGACGAATGAGACATCTCAACATTTATCCTGTATACAGACTTATCTGTCTACTTATTTGTAAAAAAAAAAAAAAAACCTGTATTTATGTTTAGTGATAGCAAGTCCCTTTTTGTCCTGAGCAGTTAAACTGCTCAATATAGTCTTCAGGAAAAAACTCCAGATGCTGGAAAACCAATGAAATTGCTAGACATGGAGGTCATCTAAATGCAAGTGTACTCCTCAAAGTTGAATTAATTAACTTTTTTCATTAACTTTCAATATGTCTAAAACTTCATGTTTTACTGGGAAATAGATCAACATAAGACAGAAAACATCAAGCCTTTTCATGTTTTATTTAATGTATTGTATGTGTAATACAAATTAATGTTTTGTTTTACAATTCATTCAGTGTTTGAATAGCAAGATTATTTATAAAGATTCAATGTTTTCCTATTTCTTATCTACAGGAAATTCAAAACAATTTTCAGACCCAACAAACTGAAGTTCCCAAAATCTTGCCAACATGAACAGCAATAAAACCTTAACCAACACATGAATCACACATTAATGGAATAATGAATGTAAGTGGAATAAAGATTAAAGCTGTATTTGTTATATTAAACAATTATTAACAATATAACAATGTATTATTAAACTGTATTAGTTTCATTTGTTGTTATTGGCATCTACATTCATCAAGCAGGTATGAAGAACAGTGATCTGGGCTTTTGATTGATTGTGTATTGTTGTCTCTTATTACAGTGATTGTCAAATCAATTAATTTGGTGTATTTGTGAGATTCAAAGAGGATTACTGTTAAAGCTTGAACATGATCTCTTACAACAAAGACAAAACATTCAGATAAATCAATGTAAAATCACTATATCAACAGACATAAAAAGTAAAAATAAGTCTTCTCGCTTGGCACGAGTCAGACCCACAATCACCCGCAGGTGAGATGCATGACTTTACACTTGTCAAAAATTAGAGAAACCAAGTGTAACTTCTGCTTTTGAACACACAATCGTCGCTAAGAATTATATGAAATGTGAAACAATATAATGACAGTGAAGAATCTCTCAGAGTTGAAGGCTTGATGTCATGTTTTCCCAAAGAAATGGCGGCACAAATGTGTGGACGGCTTCAATCAGAAACTTCCATCTCACAGTCGGTCTGATTCTCTTGATCTGCAGTTCCATACTCATAGCTTTTATTGCTGTAGGCTTCTAAGATATTAACAATATCATGCGAACCTCTTATCCTTGCCTGTGCTTTGATCATTTCCAGGATGGACTGCATGGAATAGGCATATTCCACAACGCTCCTAGTTTTTCCTCTGTCTCCTTTGTACACATATCCACCAGTGTGCACACCAGTCAGATAACAGTCTTCATCAAAAACTGGAGAGCCAGAAGATCCATAAAAGAAACAAGAATGATAATTCATCTGATTTTCATAAATGTCCCATTTTTCTTCAAAACTCCTCTGTGTAATCACATGAATGAAATCGAAATTCTCAGATATGTGTTTATCTGCAGCCTCTTGTAGATTATTTTTCTCAATGATGAAGCAGGGGTCTATTCTCTTAATCCCACCTTCTGGATGTCCCACAATGCAGATCCCACCACTAGGAGGGGGGCCAGGACTAAAATGTCTGAGCAACTCAGGACGACCTGTGATTTCATCACCAGCATCCAGTTCAAGAAGAGCAAAGTCAAGACGCATATTGTTGGCGTCTGTTATGTTACAGTAAGCAGCGATCTGTTTCTTGACTCGCACCAGCTTCACCTTTGAGTCCAGACGGTTAAAATCAAATGCAGCTTCTAAAGACTTTGTAGAAGAAAGCTTGTCTGGAGACTCGAGAAATTCCCTAACAACATGTGCGTTAGTGAGAATGAATTGCCCAAAGAGTAGGAAGCCGGTTCCTTTGGCGGATCCCTCCACTCGAATCTGACACACCGAGTCAGAGAGTCTCATGAGCTTCTTTATTTTATACACCTCAGAGAAACTCTGAACACTTTTATCATATTCTGCTCTGAAGAACTTCTGGACCTGAGTCTTGTTCTTAAGGTTCTCTCGCTGCTTTAACGTCTCCATTAAACCTTTAAACTGAGAACGCAGAATTCCCAGAATCTCTTCTGAGTCAATCATTTTAGAGCATTTAGCTGAAGTATTTGTGGATTTCATCGCGTTTCTCTTTTGAGTTTCTTCTTGTTCAGTGTTGACGGGATGCTGGTTAGGATCAACGTTTTCCTTCAAATCAGCGGCTGAAGCTTCATTCATTTCAGTGCTGACATCACTCAAGAAGTCTTCTTGGCTCTCTGGCTCGTTTTTGTCACTGATAACAATGATCTCAAAATGCTTTCGATCAAGATGCTCTACAGTGTTTGACATTCCACTGATTGTCTCGCTCCCAAACTCACGGAGTGCACACTGTTTCTTGAATATGACATTGATGAAGCGTCCGTCACGCCGAAGAGCATCCTTCAGTTTGTCTTCTTTGAACGCGTACACACAGACATCCTCAACTTTTTTCATCAGCTCTTTGTTTTTCATTAAGCGTTTCACTTTCACCCCTCCTTTTGTTTTAATGTAAAAGATTACTAAGTTTTCGGATTCATTGGAAAATGAAAGCCTTCCAGTTTTAGTTTTTTTTGTATCATTTCCAGTATTTTTGATGAAGATTATGTCTAAGAGCTCATCTTTTTCAATAAGACAGCAGGGGAAATCGGTCTTCACAGCAGCTCCAAAAACTTTTCCATTGGATCTCTTGATGACTATTTCTTTCTCCATGTTTTCTTTTTTAATCTTCTTGAAAATCTTGTTTGTATTAAGAGCATCAAGCACAGTCTTGGATGTATCACACGCCACTGCATGCTTCTTGAATTTGTAGCGGAAATTGAAACTGTGGCTTTGCCCCTCGTCGCACTGATAAATTCAGAAGAACAAGAATACAAAAAGCATTTAAACATTTATAAATAAAAATCCGTGTATTATTCGTTCAATTGTTTTTTATTTAATATTGAAAGTAGAAAAAAAATTAGAAAACCGTTCCTTTTTCGATTTTTCATTTTTTCCAAAAAAACGAAAAACAAGAATTCAGCTTGATTTTTCGTTTTTTGGTTCTGAGGTAGAAAAATTAATAAACAGCTTGAATATTCGATTTCTACACGTGGGCGGGAATGAAACGCCCCTTTACTATGATTTGTCAGCCGAAGATCAAACTGTCCCGTCATCAGTTCTTCCTCAGTTCTGCACTACAGAATAGGAGTCCTCCGTTGTGTGGATTCTTAACGCGTTTATTGCAACTTTTTCATATGTTTTCCATCAACCAGACTAACGAATGGCTCGACACAACCCGTACTGGGGGATAGACTAGACCGGGCTTTCTTCTTTGTAGATATAAATTCACCTACGCTTTGCATCAGCTGGGTATGCAGGGTAAATGACGACTGTTAGCCTACCATGGTCGCCCTCGCCCAGTATTTTTTAATTTTTTATATATATAATAAATGAAGATATAAATCAATATAATTAGTTGTAAATTAAATATTTTTAACACTAATACAAAAAGAAAAGAATAATGCATTGACTATATAATAGGCCTATATTAACGTAAACGCATGAACTGTCATTCAGACTGACTATCTAACAACCAGAGAACAGAGAACAACAGAGATATTAAAATACATACTTCTGAGTTTTATAATGTAGGCCTTGTGTTTTATTAAAATTTATTAATTTATATCTCAAAGATGTGCGCTTGTGCGCAGTCCACCGGGTCATGTTGAGAGTGAAACAAACGCATTTTATTATTAGCCTATTCAGAAATAGTTTAAAAGACCAGTAAATAAAATACAACATTAACATTATAAACACTATTAATAACATATAGGCTATGTATATGCGTATTTTATTTCCCCTTACTGTAGCCCATATCAAATCTTTACATGAATGGTATTTAGAAAACAACAAGAATGAAAAATAAGTAGCCACGTATAATAAAAATATAACCTATAATAGCTTATAATAATAGCCTATTGTGTCCTTTATTATAAACAACATTTAGCCTATTTTAAACTCCAAGCCTAAACAAATTGATTTGAATCGAAACTGTACCGACGCTGGTTTCGCAAATCTCTCATTCGGTCCAAAGTTTCCATATTTGCAATGTAACATTTGGATGCTAACTACGCCAGCGCCATCACTTGGATTTGTTGCTCAGCAGGGGAAATAACTTAATATTCTGTCGTTTAATACTCTGTCATTCGAAACTTATAAAATTTATATTTTTATTTGTGTACATTCAAAATGACTACAAAATGTCATGCCTTTGAAAAATAAAGAAAACAACATGATGCGCTGCTTTAGCGCGCGTCTCAGTCTCCTTGAACATCTTTCTGGCGCACACCAAAAATGAACCAAAATACGAATAGCCTTCTGACGCGCCAACTTTTGAAAGTCAACATTTAGATTATTTGAAGTAAAATGCATTATATAGTCACTGTAGCAGCCCTTGGCCTTTTTCTGTTAAGGTTCGCTCGCGAGAGTTAGACCTTACTTGTTGCACCTTGGAGAGGCTATCTATATTTTCGTTTAACATTGTACTGTATTGATCCTATTTTACACTAAACCCTTAAGTTATGTCCAAGTAACAACTAGTTTCAACCTTAATGCAGCAATTAAACTATGTCACCAATCATATCAAACATCGGACATTTGGAAAATACACATCAAGGTTAGTAACCAATACAGTACAAATGACCACCAAATACTAAAAAGTATTTCATAAACAAAAATAATTATAAATTCCCAATAGACGTTACTAGGTCAGAATTGAAAATACCAGATTACAAATTTCCTTAAATACCTTTAAAACTTTTAACTATTTTCAAACCTCACATTATTACAGACCCACATTTCACATTCAATAATATTAAAACCTTTAAATATTTTAAATCAACTGTCCATATGAGCAGGTAGCTTCTAGGTCGTCACACCAGATCAACTTATTAGACAGTTCATATAGCTGTGGCGGATTTCACCCTCCAGCGAGCCAAAGTCTCTTTCTACAGCCGCATCCCCGCGTGTGTGTGCTGAACTTCAGTATACCTTTAACGCCGTGACACACAACGGATGGCTTACGTAGCGTCGAGTTTCACTGTAGCAGCCCTTGGCATCAATAAACCCGCGTAGAGTTCGACCGGTGCAAATATCTTTATTGTTCCTTCACGCACCGTGAAACTAAAACAAACAAAGCCACAATAATATTCACGGGAGACCCTTTAAAGTTTGTGGATTGGAAGGTATCATTTCTGGCCCTTATTGGCCAGAAACCACTCCCAGATGGGGAAAAGCTGCTATACTTGAAAAACTACCTAGCAGGTGAGGCGCGTAAGGCTGTGGAGGGTTTTTTCTACCGCAACTCAGAGGATGCATATCAGGGTGTATGGACAGTCTTACAAGATAGATATGGCAGTCCATTCATTGTCCAAAGGGCTTTTAGAGAGCGACTCCTGAAATGGCCTAAGATAGCAGCGAATGATCCCAAAGCTGTTAGAGAGTTTGCAGATTTTCTGCAAAGCTGTTTGGAAGCCATTCCTCATGTTAAGGGCCTGTCAATTCTCAACGATTGTGAGGAAAATCATAAGCTTCTTAAAAAACTGCCTGAATGGATGGTGCGTAGATGGAGTCGTATTGTTGTGGAAGAACTCGATAGATCTGGTGATTATCCAAGTTTTGCCCATTTTACAGGGTTTATGCAAAGAGAAGCTAGAATAGCTTGTAATCCTATTGCCTCCCCCCTGTTGATGAACTTGAAACCTTCAGAAGAGAGGTTCCCAAGGAGAGCTAAAGCATTGAACACAAACACCCAAATGAAAACTCCCAGATCGGTGACTGAAGAATGTTTAAGGCCAAAACCACCTTGCTTGGTTTGCAAAAGGGAAACACATGGTGTTGCTAAGTGTCCAACCTTTGCTACAAAGACGATGGAAGGAAAAAGGGCCATTATTTATGAAAATCGTCTGTGCTTTGGCTGCCTTGGAAAGGGACACGTTACCAAAGACTGTAAAAAGAGACACACGTGTGGTACATGTAGCCGGCGGCATCCAACCTGCCTGCACATAGAAAGAAATTCGGAACCGGCAAGTAAAGATTCAGCTGAAGGAGAACATTCAAGTCTGGTGATTCAAAAGGTTATGTCCCATGCATTGACACAACGTGTTTCTGCCACTTCCAGTATTGTTCCAGTTCTCGTATCTTCAACAACTGACCCACAGAAAGAAATTTTTACTTATGCGCTCCTTGACACCCAGAGTGATTCCACCTTTGTCTTGGAAGAATTGGCCTTCGAATTGAATGTCAATATGCAGCCGGTACAGCTTAAGTTAAGCACGATGACAGCTGTTAACACCGTGATAGCAAGTAAAACTGCCAGTGGCCTTCAAGTCCGAGGCTTCAACCTTGAAACCCTTGTCCAGCTTAAGCAGGCATATACACGTGATTTTATTCCGGTTGACAAGTCTCACATCCCTACCAAAGGTACAGCGCTTCAATGGCCTCATCTTAAACATCTGAGTAACAAGTTATCTTCCCTTCAAGATTGCGAGGTGGGATTGTTAATTGGCTATGACTGCCCCTCCGCATTGGCTCCCTTGGAGGTCATTATAGGTGCCGAAAATGAACCTTTTGCTCAAAGAACTGTGCTTGGTTGGAGTATTATAGGGCTAGCCAACCCTCACTTGGATAGACAGGGAAATTGCAGTTATGTTCATCGAATCACAGTAAAGGAGTCACCAGCACCATCAGTTACAGATGTGTTGAAAGTACTGGAGGCAGACTTCAATGAGAAGAACTACGAGGATAAATATGTTTCGCAGGAGGATGTTCGTTTTATACATTTTCTTGGAGAAAATATAATGCAAAAGGAAGACGGACACTATCAAATGCCCCTCCCCTTTAAGAGTAGTAGTTTACCATCATTGGCCAATAACAAAAGGGTTGCCACTATTCGGTTGCAGCATCTGGAAAGAAAGTTAAAGGCAAATAAAAAATACCACACCGAGTATACTGCTTTCATGGAGGAAACAATATCTAAAGGTGAAGCAGAATTAGCACCTCCAGCTGGGGAGGACGAGACCGTCTGGTACATCCCTCATCATGGGGTGTATCATTCCAAGAAGCCCGATAAACTGAGAGTTGTGTTTGATTGTTCTGCAAAATTTCATGGCATTTCGTTAAACGATAACCTATTGACTGGTCCTGATTTAATTAATTCTCTCGTAGGAGTTCTGTGTCGCTTTAGAAAGCAGGAGGTTGCGGTGACTTGCGACATCGAAAGGATGTTTCACCAATTCCACGTTTCCCCTGAAAGTCGCAATTATCTTAGATTCCTTTGGTGGGAGGGTGGAAAATTAACAACCGAACCAAAAGAGTACAGAATGACAGTCCATCTTTTTGGTGCTGCTTCTTCCCCTGGATGCGCTAACTTTGGGTTAAAGTATCTGGCACGGCAATATCAAGTGGATTATCTCGCAGCGTCGGATTTTGTGGAAAACAATTTCTATGTGGACGATGGATTGATTAGTGTTTCAGCAGTTGAAGAGGCTAAGGAGCTGATTGTTGAGGCACAGGAACTTTGTCGACGTGCAGGTCTAAGGCTGCACAAGTTCAATTCGAATCACAAAGAAGTTCTTACCTGTGTGGCCCCCTCAGAAAGAGCGGTAAACATCGCCCCACTTGACCTTAATCCGGTATTAACATCAGAAGGACATGTACTTGGTATTCAATGGTCCATGGATACAGATACCTTCAGCTTCAATATCAATGTAAAAGACCACCCTCCAACACGACGAGGTCTTCTGTCAGTTGTGGCCTCCTTATATGACCCACTTGGGTTGATGGCTCCCTTTACTTTGAATGGAAAGCGTATTCTGCAGGAGCTGTGCCACAAAGGGATTGGATGGGATGATCCACTGCCTGAAGGGTTGAATATACGGTGGGAGGAGTGGGAAACTGGCCTCCAAGTGTTGAAGAAAATTATTATACCCCGATGTTATCACCCACGGAACTTTGGGAACGTTGTGAGAGTGGAATTGCATCACTTCTCGGACGCCAGTGCGTCCGGTTATGGTTCATGCTCCTACCTTAGATACGAGAATGAGAGAAATGAGATCCACTGTTGTCTTGTTATGGCTAAAGCAAGAGTCTCACCTATAAAGGTCGCAAGTATTCCCAGACTGGAACTTTCAGCAGCAGTAACAGCAGCAAGGATGAGTGTTTTGCTAAAGGCAGAGCTTCAGATGAAAATTGACCAGGAATATTTCTGGACTGACTCTCAGGTCGTTTTGGCTTACATAAATAATGAAGCAAGAAGGTTCCACGTGTTTGTGGCAAACAGAGTTCAGTTGATAAGAGAAATCACCAATCCAAATAATTGGCACTATGTTGATACAGCACAGAACCCTGCTGACCATGCTTCCAGAGGCCTTCGCGCAGTGGACATTACATCAGCTAGTTGGTTATTGGGCCCAAAGTTTCTGTGGGAACGAGAAGTGCTTCCTACACTTGAATACTCTGTGGAGTTGTGTGTTGGAGATCCCGAGGTAAAATTGGCCCAAGTATGTGCAGTACAGGCCAGTGAGCAGATGAATGTCTTACATCGACTGGACCGGTTTTCCACCTGGACCATACTTCTTAAGGTGGTTGCTAGAATTAAGAGATTGGGGTCAAAAGTAAAAACCAGCAATACAGTGACTGCTGAAGAACGCAGGAAAGCTGCGGCCGTGGTAATAAAGCTTGTTCAGCAGGATGCATTCTCCAAAGAGTTGAAAGTGCTTCAAAGTGGAGGGCAAGCGGACAGTTTTCCGAAGACTAGTCCTCTTTTTCATCTCAATCCCATGCTGGTTGATGGACTGCTTTGTGTCGGTGGGAGGCTTAAGGGGTCAACCCTCAGCCCGGAACAACGGCATCCAATTATTCTCCCTAAAGACAGCCATATTACCAACCTGATTTTGTTGTACTATCATGGTCAGATCTGCCATCAAGGCCGAAACCAAACCTTGATGGAAATTCGGGCTAATGGATTTTGGGTCATTGGTGGAAGCAAGTCAATTGCTAGGTTGATACATAGATGTGTGCAGTGCCGTAGACAGAGAAGACCAGCCGAGGAGCAACAAATGTCTGCATTACCTGAAGAATGGTGTGAAGTTTCAGACCCCTTTTCATTTTGTGGCATGGACTGTTTCGGCCCATTTCATGTTAAACAGGGTCGTAAAGAATGTAAGCGATATGGTCTTATCTTCACATGCCTGTCTTCTCGAGCAGTTCAGAAATGCTGGAAGAGTTATCCACCGATGCATTTATTAATGCTTTACGTTGCTTTATCAGTCTTAGAGGCGCAGTTAGTCAACTTCGCTGTGATCAGGGAACAAACTTCGTGGGAGCTGCCAATGTGTTTAAAGAAGCCCTCAAACAATGTGATATGAATGCACTTGAAGCCTTTCTAGCTGAGAAACAGTGTGAGTTCATCTTCAATGCCCCTTCAGCTAGTCATGCCGGGGGTATTTGGGAGCGGCAGATACGCACCATTCGTAATGTTTTAAACGTTACTATCGGTCAGTGTCATGGTAGACTTGACGATGCCTCTCTAAGAACTCTTCTTTATGAAGCAATGGCTATTGTGAATAGTCGCCCTTTAAACGTTGATGGCATCAATGATCCAAAGTCGTTGGATCCGTTGACTCCGAATCATCTCATCTTAATGAAGTCTAAGATTGCTCTACCACCTCCTGGAAAGTTTGTTCAAGCGGATATATATGCTGCAAAAAGGTGGCGTCGAGTGCAGTATTTAACTGAGCAGTTCTGGAGTCGTTGGAAGAAGGAATATTTGTTGAACATTTCCCTAAGACAAAAGTGGCATGTTGCTCGTCGCAATTTTAAGGTGAATGACATTGTCATAATTAAGGAGGATACAGTTCCAAGAAATGATTGGCATTTGGGACGAGTTGTGGAAACCACAGAAGGGTCTGATGGGTTAGTTCGTCGGGTCAAGGTTCAAGTAGGGGAGCGGAGGTCCACAATTAAAAGAGAGAGTCCTTCTAAACCCTCAATTATTGAACGGCCTATTCAAAAATTAGTACTTTTGGTAGAAAGAGATTAAGAATTATTGTTGTGCTTTGGGAGAGAAAAGAAAAAAGGAGAAGAAGAAAATGGGGAAATGGAAAGTTTATTTAAATTAACTATACTCGCTTAACCGTTTACCAAGGAGTTTTAAAGGGTTGCAGTGTATTTATTGTAAACTAGAAATCATGTATGATTCATTGTTGGATATCCTGAAAGGTTTGTTAAATCATAGCCATGATTTGATGGGAGTGTAAGTGGACATTACTTTGCTTGTGTCGTTAATATGAGTTAGTCACGTCCGGGTAACAGAACCGGAACTGATATAAGCAACGGTTGGAACCGGAACTGATATAAGCAAGCTCAGTGGCTCCTCTCGTTAGAGATATATCCACATTGGAGCAGGAAGCGTTTGGCGCATGCAGCGTTTGGCGCATTTTCCAACCCTCTGTTTAGATGTTTGTACCCTTGGTAAGCGGAGCGAGGTAGGTGTTAGATTTTATTGTTGTTGATGTTTTGGAAAGTCGATTGTGTAACGCTAATTTAATGGAAGATGTGTTTTGATGTGTTTATTGTAAGATTTATTGTGGCTTTGTTTGTTTTAGTTTCACGGTGCGTGAAGGAACAATAAAGATATTTGCACCGGTCGAACTCTACGCGGGTTTATTGATGCCAAGGGCTGCTACAGTCACTTAGGAATAAAACACAGTGTGGTTCATGATAAAAAAAAAAAATATATATAAAAAAACTTGACTTTACAGTTTGGAAAATAGCAAACCCCTGACACTTGAGAACTCTGGTCTACAAAGAAGAAAGCCCGGTCTAGTCTATCCCCCAGTACGGGTTGTGTCGAGCCATTCGTTAGTCTGGTTGATGGAAAACATATGAAAAAGTTGCAATAAACGCGTTAAGAATCCACACAACGGAGGACTCCTATTCTGTAGTGCAGAACTGAGGAAGAACTGATGACGGGACAGTCTGATCTTCGGCTGACAAATCAGAGTAAAGGGGCGTTTCATTCCCGCCCACGTGTAGAAATCGAATATTCAAGCTGTTTATTAATTTTTCTACCTCAGAACGAAAAACGAAAAATCAAGCTGAATTCTTGTTTTTCGTTTTTTGGGAAAAAATGAAAAATCGAAAAAGGAACGGTTTTCTCATTCTCAATAAAAAACGACTGAACGAATGATACAAGGATTAATAAATTATTTCCATAAAATGATTACCATATTGTGCAACATTATGATATATACAAATAATAGACAGCAAGGATGAGTATCCATACAATTTTAATTTGATTTAATTTGGATCCACAAGTCACTGATCACAATGTTCATAATGCGCACTTTTATTTTTTTATTCTTTAATTTAAGTGTATTATTCATGAAGTAGAAGATCAGCCACTGATTACACGGCGATCTGTGGAGACGCAATACAGGTAAAGGCATTTGAATTGATAAGCACCAAGTACCATTAACATTCACAAACCTGCTGCATATGGCTTTTTGATGGACCCTCTTTAACTTTATCCTTGAAAACATCATTCTTCCTTTCCTGAGTGAATGTCAACACAACAGTATAGTTAATATGAGTCCACTCGTGAAGGTTTACCATCATATTGTAAATCATAAGCAATGCAATAAATTGTCACTCTAAAGATATGGCCTTTTAAAGCAGCGTTGTCTTTCCAAAATACTTTAGCTAGAGAAATTCCGCACACTTTTTCATGAGACCCTTAAATAATCCTCATCCAATGATACAGATATGTCAGTATGCAACAAACCTTTAGAGGATCACGGCCACTGTTGACTTTTCCTTTTCCTATTCCATTTTTCTTGCTCGTAATATTGATTCTTTTCTAGAACAATGGCATAAGCAACATTAAAATAGCATATATTATTATTATTATTATTAATTGAACACATTTGAATCTAATACAATTCAAGACATTACGAAAATTACATTGAATTTTATATTACCACACAAAATTAATAAAAAGTGCACTCAAAGTATGTAAGATTGTTAATTTCTTTAACGTGAACAATTTAAGAATATGATGTCTCAGAGTGGGAAAAAAGTTCATTAAACTTTCTATATATTGAAAGCCATAGAGTAGCTTTGTGCGAGGAACTGACCAAAATTTGGTATTTGTATTCTTTGAATATATGCAGAAACAAATGTGGAGGGAAAAACTTTATCATTTAAAAAACTTAGTTGAATAACGGCATTTTTTGATCTGTTTGTTTTCCTCACATGTGACAGGATTCAGAGGTCTTGGAATATAATGCACAAGCTATATAGACTACTTTCATAGTGCTATTTTATGAGCTTGACAACTCAGTGACTCTGAACTAATGATTAATAATGTTTTTAAAAAGTTTTTTTTAATTTTGAAATAAAAGAAAAATCTATGGTTCTTTTGCACTTGCTTATTTACTTGACCTTGACGTCTTCATTAGCTGAGACATGAGCAATTACCTAAAACTTGGTTTCTTAAACCTGAATCATATTGAAATATCATGGGCTTACCTGCACCTTTTCACCAGTTTGTGACGCCCCTTTGGCTCCACTGTTGCTGTCAGCCGGCTTTTTCTGAAATAGACATTCCACAATCTTCACCATAATCATTTAAAATGAAGGCTAAACATTTCAATATGATCCCCATAAAGAATGGCAATAGCCAAGCTTAGAAATTTGAAAGTCAATATTTATTAATCAGATATATGTCACCGGAAAATAATTCAAAATGCTGTTCTTCATTTTCTTCGCTGGTGTTGATCGAGAGTGATGTTGGCAATTCATTGTGTTTCTGTAAAGAGGACAAATTATGAGTTCTCAAAGAAATCTTATAAAAAAATATATACACTGCATTACTTAAGTATGTATAGTGCAGTCTACATAATTGGTAAATAAAAATTAGCTTACAATCTAGTTGTGTGAAAAATTTCTTTTATATAATTTTTCACACAACGGGATTATTTGCTTAATTATAAAACAACGCGAGGAGATTGTGACAAAAAACACATTTGGATTGTTGCCTAGGCTACTAGTTTTGAAAACATTAGGCAAATCAAAGCCTATATTGTACACAGTATTTAATAGGCATTTGATTGAGGACACGTTCGTCGTCCAGCAAATCATTCACTAAAGCCATTCGCAGCCCTCAATCTGTGAAAGCGGGAAAAGCCGCCAAAGCGCCTCACGTGACACTACAGTGATTCGACACGGTTTTATTTTGTTCACGAACGAAAAGCCACTAATCCAAACACCTTTGGTATCATCGCGTTTTAGAGTCTTATAATGTTCATAGATACACCCTAAAATGCAAGTTTACCCCCAAAAAATCATGTCACAACAAACGCATTTGATCCTTTACAGCATTTGTGTGTTTTATTACAAGTGAAACCATTAAAAGTAGGCTATAATATAACCGAAATCATTCATGCTAGAATGTATTTTTTAAAAGTTGTAGTAATTATATGTAGTTGAATATGATATTTTGTTTGAAAAAGTTACCTTATGTGAGTTAAAATAGCTTAAAAGAAGCAGGAGAAAGTGCGTGTCGTCTGTTTTCCTTTATGTGGAAGTGTAATCTGATCTCATGATGCAGCGCGCGCAAAATATTAAACATTCTTCTTTGTCTTCTGGCGGGTTATAGACCATTGCAAAAGTTGCATACTGCCACCTATTATATTGGAGTGAGTAAATGATAAAATAATGTACAGTCTTTGGTAAAATCATGGCTTCATTGATCTCTAGACCAGATTCATGTAGAAATAATCTTTAATTAATAATTATAAAGGTTTTAGTTTGAACAGATTTTTAAATATATTGTTTATTCTGTACCTTTATCTATACCCGGATTATTTTGCCAGCGTTTGTCATAGTTGCTTTTAATTAGTGATTTACCTTCATTTTTCTAAAAGGAATCTCTATTTTATAATAATTTCTCAATGCTATATTTTGCTAATTTGTCAATTTAATTTTCGTGTACCCCTATAAATCTGGTATGCAGCAGAATTGGAGCTTCATATATACGCTCACGCTGTGATTTACAAAAAAAAAAAAATGTTTCTGTTAATCACTGGCATGGCAATAAATAAATACAGTCCACTTTAATTTTATGATGAATTATGTTTTGTTCAGCTCATAGAACATCATGTAGAGAAACATCCAGTTGACTAAAAAATAAATTAGATAAATCCCTTGCCTTAACTAATTGATACATTTTTAAATGAGAGATAAATCTTGCATTTTAACAAATTATTTTTGTCTGTTTATAACCATGCTAATATCTATGAAAAAAACCTATACTTAACCTATATTGTTTCATATCTAATTATTTTACATTAGAGCCATATGGTGCTAATGGTCCTTTGCTACAGTCTTGTGTGAATGACATTCAAAATCTCAAGTACTATAGGGAGAGGCAGCACAAAAACAGAAATGGTAACTGAATTGGCAAAAAAAAGAAGACAAACTCTATCCTTTTCAGCTCAAACTCTGAATTATGGTATTGTATGGTTTATTTAGCACTTTATACAATAGATTGTTCTAAAGCAGCTTTACAGTGATAAACAGGAAAATAATGATCAATGATGCAAACAGAATTCAACTGCAATAAAACAAGAAACCCAAACTCCATCAGGTGACAGAAATGGAGAAAAAAAACCTTGGGAGAAACCAGGCTCAGTCAGGGGACCAATATGGTGTGGTTATTGGGGCTTCTGCAAACCGCTGATCAATGCTACAAACCAACACATTTGTTGACACGTTTCCTGCCTGGAGTTTTCGCTGCAAAGTATGTCACCTGGATCATTGGTCTGATTGGTTGAAGGACTATCCAATTGTGTACAGAGTCATTTAAACTATGCCTGTTGATCACGCCTCTTGTGCAGTAGAAAATACAGACCAGACTCCCCAGACTAATGTTCAATCTTAAAAGATTGAGCTTGTTCTGGTGATAGCCAGACTAATTCTTAGGCTGCATCACAAGTTAAAATTGTGGATTGATATTATTCAGAAAATGTCATCAAATTCCTTCTGTGTCAGAATCAGAGTACATTACGCCGATATATGAAGGCGGAGGAGTTGAAGCTGGCCACAGCGTCTGTGCAGAGGACTTGTCTGGTTCTCGTGTGCAGAGGATATGTGCCGATGGCTGTTGTGTCTTATATATAGTGTTTACAGTCTGAAAGTGCTTATAGTCAAGAATGAGGCCAATATATTTCGTTCAGCATGATTATTTAATAAAGCAAAAATAAGTGCAGCTGTAGGCCTATTTCTTTACAAACATCCGCAGAATTGAACAATGCTGGAGCAGTCAAAGATGTTTAAGAAGAATGTTGACCCCTTAAAGGGATACTTTAACTAAAAATGAAAATTATGTCAGCATTTATTCATGTTGTCTATTTTTCCCCCCCGAAATATATTTCTTCTGCTCAAGAAAGTCATGCAGGTTTGAAATGATGAGGGTAAATAATTCATGACAGCATTATAATTTTGTGTCTATCACTTTAAAATATAGCATTAAGGATTTCTGGAAATTAAGCAGAATATCATTTATCCTTTGGAATCATACAGATACAATCTACCAGAGATCAGGATGTAGTTTTCTGGTCGCTCCATTGCATATTAAACAGAATGTACAAGTTACACAAGAATCAAGTCAATAGACACATTTGCATAGAGTAATCCAGGGATCGCACATAACTTATATCTCTACACATATTTGAATGAAATTGTTTATTAAACATCCCTGCATAATACCCCAAGATATATGAATATGATATATGTATAGACACAATGGTGCCAATCAAGACTCAAGACTCTGCTGTCCAATTATTCATCTACAGCCTTCCTGGTTTTATGGATCTATTTCCATGTTCACATCATTGTCTTCCAAATTAAGATTTAAAGATTTATATTCAGAGAGTAATTTTAGGATGTCAGATCTCTCACTTTTCTTGGCCTGTGAGATGATCCTCTCCAGGATGGGCTGCATGGAATAGGCATATGAATGAAATCACGATTCTCAGATACGTGTTTATCTGTAGCCCCTTGTAGATTCTCTCTCTCAATGATGAAGCAGGGGTCCATTTTCTTGACCCCTTCTCCTGGATGTCCCACAATGCAGATCTGACCTCTGTTAGGAGGGGGGGCATGAATGTATTGACTGAGCAATCCAGGACCGTTAGCAATTTCATCAGTGGCTTTCAGTTCAAGAAGAGCAAAGTCAAGATACCTGCCCATGTTGTCTTTGCCATAATAGTACGCTGCAATCTGTTCCTTGATCGGCACATACTTGGTCTCATTTGCTTCCAAATCTTCATATCCAAATACAGCAGTGAATGTCTTTGAAAGCTTCATGGAGAAAGGGTCAAATTCTCCAATAACATGAGCATTAGTGAGAATGAATCTGTCAAAGAGTTGGAAGCCGGTTCCTCTGGCGGATCCCTCCACTCGAATCTGACACACTTGTTCAGAGAGTTTCGTGAGCTGCTTCACTTTCTTCACCTCCAAGAAACTTTTAATGCTTTTATCATATTCTGCTCTGAAGAACGTTTGGAACTGAGTCTTGTTCTTAAGGTTCTCTCGCTGCTTTAACGTCTCCATTAAACCTTTAATCTGAGAACGCAAAATTCCCAGAGTCTCTTTGGAGTCAATCATTTTAGAGCATTTAGTTGAAGTATTTGTGGATTTCATTGTGTTTTTCTTTTGAGTTTTTTCTTGTTCAGTGTTGACGGGATGCTGGTTAGGATCAACGTTTTCTTTCAAATCAGCGGCTGAAGCTTCATTCATTTCAGTGCTGACATCACTCAAGAAGTCTTCTTGAGTGTCTGGTTGTTTTTTGTCACTGATAACAATGATTTTAAAATGCTTTTGATCAAGATGCTCTACAGTGTTTGACATTACATGGTTTATCTCGCTCCCAAACTCACGGAGTGCACACTGTTTCTTGAATATGTCATTGATGAAGCGTCCGTCACGCCGAAGAGCATCCTTCAGTCTGTCTTCTTTGAACGCGTACACGCAAACATCCTCAACTTCCTTCCTCAGCTCATTGTTTTTCATTAAGCGTTTCACTTTAGCCCCTCCTTTTGTTTTAATGTAAAAGATTACAAAATTTTCAGATTCATTGGATAATGAAAGCCGTCCAGTTGTTTTTTTCTTTGTGTCAACATTTCCAGTTTTTTTGATGAAGGTTATGTCTAAGAGCTCATCTTTTTCAAGAAGACAGCAGGGGAAATCGGTCTTCACAGCAGCTCCAAAAACTTTTTCATTGGATCTCTTGATGACTATTTCTTTCTCCATGTTGTCTTTATTAATCTTCTTGAAAAACATGTTTGTATTAAGAGCATCAAACACAGTCTTGGATGTATCACACGCCACTGCATGTTTCTTAGATTGGTAGCGGAAATTGAAAGTGTGGCTTTGCCCCTCGTCGTACTGTTAAATTCAGAAGAACAAGAATACAAATTGCATTTAAACATTTATAAATAAACAATTTCCATAAAATTATTAGAAATATAGCACAACATTATAATATATACAAATAATAGACAGCAGGGATGTGTTATGATGCAGAGCAGGAAGCAGGATCCAGATGCAGCGGTGTTTTTATTAAATAAACTTGAATTATGACAAAGACTAAGAATAAGAATAAACTTAAACTAAGACAAAGACTCCGGGACAGAACAGGCAACATAACAACATCAAGAACTCACTAAGACTGAACTAGACACAGGGCTTAAATACAAAGGCAAACAAGATAACAAGGGGGCGTAGCTAATCAGAGACACCTGGGAAGACTAATCAACATAACGGGAGACAGCTAAATATGAAAAGACAGGGGAACACATGACAGACAAGAACAAGACACAAACCCACACCGTGACATAGCCCGCTTTGGAACCATGTCGGCGGGACCCCCACGGTCCCCCCAGAGGACTTATTGCCCTCGGCTCGGCTGGATTAGCGTGAAGCTCTGGCTCGGCAGGACTGACGTGAACAGTCTCTGGATCGGCAGACGTGACGTGAACAGTCTCTGGATCGGCAGACGTGACGTGAACAGTCTCTGGATTGGCAGACGTGACGTGAACAGTCTCTGGATCGGCAGACGTGACGTGAACATTCTCTGGATCGGCAGACGTGACGTGAACAGTCTCTGGATCGCCAGACGTGACGTGAACAGTCTCTGGATCGCCAGACGTGACGTGAACAGTCTCTGGATCGCCAGACGTGCCGTGATGCGTAGGCTCGGCAGGACGAAACCCTGGAATGATGGCCCTCTTGGCAGCACGTGCAGACATAAGCAGGGGATCGGCCACGCTGGAAACCGGTCCTGTACGTCCATAGACCGATCCAGTGGCTGGCTTGATGGTTGGCAAGACGTGACGATTCCCAGGCCGGGCGGGCGAGACGTGAACTGACTCTGGCTGGGCAGACGGGACGTGGAGCTGTGAAGACTCTGAACTGGACGCGACCAGCGGTGAGGGCTCTGGGGGTACTGTGAGCTTGCAGGGTGTTTCATCAGCCAAGCTCACAGTAAATGCCGAACCGCTCAAGGAGAGGGCCAGGTCGACATACCCTTCTAGGGTCCAGCCGGTATAGTCCTCCGGCATCAATTGAGCAACGTCATCATCCAGCCCGCTCCAAAACAGGTCCATGAGCTGGGTGTCATCTAACGCTCCCAGATGACAGCAAGACAAAAAGTCACTCGCATACCTCTCAATAGGCTGGCCATCTTGGAACATCGAAGAAAGGAATTTCCTCAGGGCCTGGTTGCTAACAACTGCTGGATCCATTTTGTGGTGAGTTCTTCTGTTATGATGCAGAGCAGGAAGCAGGATCCAGATGCAGCAGTGTCAAAGACGAAGACTAAGAATAAACTTGGACTAAGACTCCGGGACAGAACAGGCAACATAACAACATCAAGAACTCACCAAGACTGAACTAGACACAGGGCTTAAATACAAAGGCAAACAAGCTAAACAAGATAACATGGCTAATCAGAGAACTAGGAAGACTAATCAACATAACGGGAGACAGCTAAACATGAAAAGACAGGGGAACACATGACAGACAAGAACAAGACACAAACCCACACCGTGACAGGATGAGTCTCCATACAGTTTTCCAGATTTAATTTGGATACACAAGCCACTGATCACAACAGTTCATAATGTGCACTTTTATTTTTTTTAATTCTTTAATTTAGGTGTATTATTCTTCAGGTAGAAGATCAGCCACTGATTCGACAGTGATCTGAAGGACAAGAAATGCGAGACAGGTAAAGGCATTTGAATTGATAAGCACCAATTACCATTAACATTCACAAACCTGATGCATATGGCTTTTTGATGGACCCTCTTTAACTTTATCCTTGAAAAAATCGTTCTTCCTTTCCTGAGTGAATGTCAACACAACAGTATTGTTAATATTAGTCCACTAGTGAACATGGGTTTACCATTATATTGTAAATCATAAGCAATGCAATAAATTGTCACTCTAAAGATATGGCCTTTTAAAGCAGCTATCAAGAAGCTTTGTCTTTCCAAAATGCTTTAGCTAGAGTAATTCCACACACTTTTTCACAAGACCCTTAAATAATCCTCATCCAATGATACAGATATGTCAGTATGCAACAAACCTTTAGAGGATCACGGCCATTGTTTCCATTTTTCTTGCTCGTAATATTTATTCTTTTCTAGAACAATGGCATAAGAAACATCAAAACAGCATATATTAGTATTATTTATTGAAAACATTTGAATCTAATACAATTCAGGACATTACCAAAATTACACAGAATTTTATATTGCCACACAAAATTAATCATATAAGACTGTTAGTTTCTTTAACATGCAACACTTTAAAATATGAAATCTCAGAGTGGGGAAAAAAAAAGTAGTACATTAAACTTTCTATATATAGCAAGCCTTCTAAAGCCATAGAGTAGCTTTGTGCGAGGAACTGACCAAAATTTGGTATTTGTTTTCTTTGAAAATATGCAGAAACAAATATGGAGGGAAAAACTTTATCTTTAGAAAAACTTTAGTTGAATAACGGCATTTTTTGATCTGTTTGATTTCCTTACACATGACATCCAGAAGACTGGGAATATAGTGCACAACAAAGACTACTTTTATAGTGC
This sequence comes from Rutilus rutilus, assembly GCA_021464565.1. Classification (NCBI taxonomy): domain Eukaryota; kingdom Metazoa; phylum Chordata; class Actinopteri; order Cypriniformes; family Leuciscidae; genus Rutilus; species Rutilus rutilus. The sequence continues at coordinate 43,404,172 of JAJAQA010000007.1, forward strand.
TATTTTATGAGCTTGACAACTCAGTGACTCTGAACTGATGATTAAAGACATGGGTTTTTAAAAAGTTGTTTTTAATTTTGAAATAAAAGAAAAATCTATGGTTCTTTTGCACTTGCTTATTTACTTGACCTTGACGTCTTCATTAGCTGAGACATGAGCAATTACCTAAAACTTTGTTTCTTAAACCTGAATCATTATTATTAAAATATCATGGGCTTACCTGCACATTTTCACCAGTTTGTGACGGCCCTTTGGCTTCACTGTTGCTGTCAGCGAGCTTTTTCTGAAATAGACATTCCACAATCTTCACCATAATCATTTAAAATTAAGGCTAAACATTTCAATATGATCCCCATAAAAAATGGCAATAGCCAAGCTTAGAAATTTGAAAGTCAATATTTATTAATCAGATATGTCACCGGAAAATAATTCGGAATGCTGTTCTTCATTTTCTTCGCTGGTGTTGGTTGAGAGTGATGTTGGCAATTCATTGTGTTTCTGTAAAGAGGACAAAATATGAGTTCTCAAAGAAATCTTACAAAAATATATATATTATACTGCATTACTAAAGTATGTATAGTGCAGTCTACATAATTGGTAAATAAAAATTAGCTTACAATCCAAATGTCTTAAATATTTTGACACAACGGGATTATTTGCTGAATTATAAAACGCGAGGAGATTGTGACAAAAAAAATACATTTGGATTGGTGCCTACTGTTTGCACTGGTTTTGAAAACATTAGGCAAATTGAAGATTATATTGTACACAGTGGCGGTCTTAACCATAGATATTATATAGAGACTAGGTGCCCTACTGGCCGCTGGGCACTGAGAACTGGTAGTAGCCTACTCCTAGTTTCGTTGCGTGGCAGCAGTTAAGATGCCAGAGCACTGTGGAGCATTTTCCTGTTCTAATCGGTGGACCATCGCAAATAGGGCCCAGGGGATTACTTTTAACATTACCGTACTATTGGTTGTATTTTGTGAATACAATATAATTGAGAAGGAGCAAGGATCTTTGATATTACTGTACTGAAATCGTAGCCAGCTAACGTTAGCTAGGCTATGTTTACTGCACCAGCCGTTGTTCACCCGGCATGAAGAGGTGGGGTAAAGTAATAATTACAAGAGCTTCTCGGTTATTTTGGTCCCGTCCGAATGTGCCATCTCAGTAATAATTACGGACAATGACAGTAAAGATTACGGCGACTTTTACCTTCTGTAAAAAGGTCCGGGAAAATTACCTCAGGTAACGTTTATATTAATAGACGTGCGAATAGACCCACTGTAAATCAAGTAATTTCGAATTTAAAAGTAGTTTCCTGTGGTTTTTCAAGTATTGAGACGCTTGAAAAGGCATTCAGTTGCGTTCTAGACACTGGGAGAAATCTCCCCCAAGTGTTTTCCACATAGCCTACCATTTAGATCAGAAAGAAGTTCGAAAGCACTTGTTAGAGGCACAAAACATATTTTAGCGTTAGGTAAGTGCCTATTACCAACACAATCCAGTCTTAAGTTAATTCATACATTGTTCGACCGGACAGAACTGTTTTATATATATATAGGTTATTTGTGTTTGCGCACGTGATATCAGGAAGCAATGTAATACACACACGTTTCTTCAACTTATTAAAATATCTTACTTTACTGCAACTATCTGTATCTGCTTCTTTATCATATTCATAGTATGTGATTTATAAAATACCTTATATCCTACATCACATATTTTGTTTTTGGACGTCTGGTCACTTTATATCTTCTATCAGAATATTATATTACTGTTAAGCCTATATGAATATTAAAATACACCGAACCATGTGTCCTCTATCATAGAATGACCTTTGCAGCAAAAAACCCCGCGTGAAAATCAGGTACTGAGGTATTCAGTGAGGTATGATTAATTAAATGCGCTGACAGCTCATTGCATGCACCTGCCACACAGATTACACTGATATGAGTGGAGCGGGTGACCGACCGGTCTAAGATGGCCAGTAGGCAGTAGCGGTCGATAGGGCGTCTAGGTAGGCGGCTGCTTGGGGCCCCCTACCAGCGGTCGTAGTAGGGGGACCCCAACCAATCTCAAAAAAAAAAAAAAAAAAAAAAAAAAAAAAAAAAAAGCCCCTTATCCTCATGAACGCTTCAAAAGCATGGTAAATTTTATTAATATTCTTAAGAAATACGTTGAAACGTTGAAGTAGTAAAATGTCCAGTTCATGGTTATCTGTCCCTACATACACCCCGTCTACTTACACAATGAAATGGACTAGTCCTTAATTGTGCGCGGCGCGAAAGATAAACACGCAGTGACAGGAGGAAGAGGAAGTACACAAAATGAGCAAGATGAGTCTAAGGTCTAAACGCGAAAATGAAACTAAGTTACCCAAGCGGCTCAAATAAAAGAAAAAAGCGAAAAGACGCCGATAAGTATTTGGCAACACTGCCAAAGATTACAAACTTTTTTACGGCTAACGTTACTGTTGGGGATACAGACAGGAACAACAGCGTCCAAACAAAGCGTTGAACGCCGCTACAGCAGCAAACGTTAGCTGTGAAGTGGCGCTGGGTGAGGATAACGTTAACACACTCACATGGATATAGCCTAGGTGGATTTGCTTTGAGCCAAATGCAACATCACCTCTCCCCAGTTCCGCCCTTACTCACTCACTATAAATACCGTGTTGGCGCTTGTAAATGTGATGTGACAGATCCCTAGCGGCACGTGAACCGATCATCTCTACTAGCTAACGTTAATAGTAAATAAACACGAATGAACAGTGGTGAAAGATTCAGTTCAGCTTACCGAAATGTATATTCCTCATACATAATAGATACAAAAGTTTTTCAACCGCGGAAAGGGGTAAAACAGCTGGAGAACAATTGTCACACAACATTTACCTCAGGAAAGCCATTTAATGATCATAATATAGGCTATAGCATGTTTGTTGGCTAGAAAAAAAGAGCTATAGAGAGTATTTTGCTAAATAGGTGTAGGGGAGACCTTTGATGTAGGCCATTTTTAGCAATAGGCCTACATCAAAAAACATACTGGAATAACCAATTTGTTATATTATAAACTTCAATCTGTCAACTGCTGAAACAATGTATTTAAGTGGTTTTATGAATAGTAGCCTACAGGTTGCAAAATTGATTTTAATACAGTCTCTCCACTGTTACAACCGTCCCAGTGTACAGGGACGGTTGTAACATGTCTAAAATATACATGATGATTCAATCATATACTCAAAATGGAAAATATTATTTATCAGTCATGTTATTGTGATAATTAGATAATATTAAAAAAGATACTTACCTTAAAATTTTATTTGATGACATTTTACATTTAATTTGCAATGCACAGTGCACATTTTACTTTTAATTTGCACATTAAAGGGAAACTATGCAGTTTTTTTTAAGCTTAAGTTTTTAAAATATAAATGACCTTGGTTGGTGATACTGGGACAGTTGTTACGGGGCGTTACAACCGTCCCAGAATCACCAACCATGTTTTCATCTCATGTGAGCTAGCTTGACTGGTAGTTTGACACTTGTTAGCCATTTCTATTTTTAGCTTACAAAACAGTGATTCTACTAATACTTGTTTGAATTCATAGACATTTGATCTTATAACAGCATCCAAAAAAGTACATCAGAAAGAAAAGTAATTTTTTACCTCAAAAACAACCTTTTGTAGATAACTCCAACAGGAAATTTCAAATGTGGTTCCCTTTTCGGCAAGAATGGAGGGAAACTAACTGAGCATGAGCACAGTGAGTGTCATCACTCTAGGTTGTTTCTGATTGTAGGAAACATTGTAACACGTTTCTGTTTAGTTACTGTTTAGTTTGGTATCATCACGCTTTAGAGTCATAGATACACACTAAAATGCAAGTTTGGTTACCAACTTTCTTCAAAATATCTTCTTTTGTGTTCAGCAGAAGAAAGAAAGTCATAGGTTTGGAACAACATGAGGGTGAGTAAATGATGACAGCATTTTCATTTTTGGGTGAACTATCCCTTTAAAAGTATAACCGAAATCATTCATGCTAGAATGTATGTTTAAAAGTTGTAGTAATTATATTTAGTTGAATATGATATTTTGTTTGAAAAAGTTACCTTATGTGAGTTAAAATTAGCTTAAATGAAGCAGGAGAAAGTTCGTGTCGTCTGTTTTCCTTTATGTGGACGTGTAATCTGATCTCATGATGCAGCACTTGCAAAATATCAGAGAATGTCTAATAAGGCGAGAAGTTTCACTCTCAGTACACTTCCGGCTTCTGAAATGGTTGCAGTTCCACTTTGATTCCATATGAGGGCGCTCACAGGACGAGTGCAGAATGAATGGAGGTCTATGGCAGTATACCCATCAAAATCCACTTTTCTCAGGATATAATTTTTTGTCTAGTCATTTGAATATTGTATTCTAAAGGAGATGCAAAGAAATTACACATTGCTGGGTGTTAGATTTTTTAGAGTCACTTATTTGCTTTAAAAAGTCTTTTAAAGTGTCAATGACGTCATACACATCGTACGACCAGAGATACTGATTTACGGCAATCCTTCAGTCACTTTGGTGCTTTCGCGCTCTGCACTTTCTTTTCTCTCGAGGCATCGACAACACAGCTGACACAGGTAAACACACGGGCTAGAAGAGTTTTTGTTTTGTTTGTTTCTGGTCCCGCTTCGGATGCCACGATGCCATCAAGCGGTATCTCTGGTCGTAATCAGTCCTTCACTGACCAATCAGCGTTCATTAGCAGAATGCTAGCGTGTTATGGGCAACAACAACTCAACCTGTGAGAAATCGAAAGGACATAAGTACTCGTTCATTCAACTTTCGACCTATAGTTAACCCATGTTGAACTTGCAAAACCTACAATCAAATCTGAGATTTCTCAACGGCAATCGGGTGAAAGAGACAAATTTAGCTGTCTAGCTCCATAGACTCCCATTCATTTTGCACTCATGGGCGAACGCGCCCAGTGGAACTCTGGTGGAACTACAACCAAAATTCGGTACAATAGGCCATAATAGGGAGTGGGCAGGCTCTCCGTAGACGGGCTCTGAAAATATAAAAAATTCTTCTTTGTCTTCTGGCGGGTGACCATTGCAAAAGCTGCATACCGCCACCTGGAGTGATCACCATTATACTGGAGTGAGTAAATTATAAAATAATGTACAGTCTTTGGTAAAATCATGGCTTCATTGATCTCTAGACCAGATTCACAAAAAAATTATCTTCTGTTTCTACATTTTTTAATATATTGTTTATTCTCTACCCTTATCTATACCCCCGATTATTTTGCCAGTGTTTGTCGAAGTTGCTTTTAATTAGTATTTTACCTTCATTCATGTCTCTATTTTATAATTATATTATATTATATATAATTTAATTTCCTTGTACCCCTATATATCTGGTATCCAGCAGAATTGGAGCTATTTTATTTTTATTTAACTCAAAATGCTTCACATATAAACTTATGTAGAAATATGTTTGTGTTAATCACTGGCATGGCAATAAATAAATAGTCCACTTTAATTTTATTAATTATGTTTTGTTCAGCTCATAATAGAACATCATGTAGAGAAACATCCAGTTGACTAAAAAATAATTTAGATAAATACCCATATATTACTTCATATCTGATTATTTTAGAGCAATGTGGTGGTAAAGGGACTTTGCTAGTGTTGTGTGAATGCCTACTTAAAGCACTTGAGATTTTGAATGTCAGAGACAGCACAAAACCAGAAATGGCATAAAAAAACTCAATCCTTTTTAGCTCTAACTCTGAATTATGTGTGCGAGCTGCGTGATGAGACCATAGATTGCCATTTTTGTTGTTCTTTAAAAGCACTCAAATCTGCCATTGAGCAGCACTAAAATATCAAGACGACTTTTCTCATTCAGTTATAGAAAATTGTACAGAAAGGTAATTAAAATATCAGGAATATTTATTGGAGGTATTGAGGGAATTCAAAAAAAACAAGAACAAATAAAAGAAAGAAAATAAAACAGCTGCTATACAGATGTGTCATCCAAAAAAAAAAAAAAAGCACAAATTGTCCTTCAAAATTTCAGTAGCTCTGAGCAGTAATTTAATATTAATTCAGAGACATTTATAATAAATAGAACATAATTGAAAAAAACAGCATTCAAGTTATATGCATTCACTTTTTGATCAAAGAGATTTGAAGTTTACAGTACAAAACACGAGCTGAATAACCAAAATGAGACATATTCTTCATATTTTCTTCTGTAACTTTTAAAGTGTGATCTGTTAAATAATGAACGGTTAATCAAAATACTCAAACAAAAGACAGAAGTGTTTCCTGTTGGTGATTTACTGGTCATCCTGAGGGTGAAAGTTCAGAGTATGAAGTGTAATGAACCTTAAATAAACTCTTTGAATAGAATCTTGTGATTCTATAGAGAACTAACGTGACACTTTTTCTTCCCTTTTTCAGCCACACAATAATAATGTTCCTCTGCATGAACACCAACCGTCACTGCTGTGAAGATGCTGTACCTTCAGTGCACTACAGTTGTGTACAGTATGTGGGGTTTGCTATTTTGGCTTCATCTGGAAGTAAAGGTAGGTAACACACACACACACACAAACACACAGAAAACACATTCAGTACAAAGAGACACAGAAGCGTTAAAGCTGCAGTCCCTCACTGGACACTTCAGGAAGAGTGTGAAGATTAAAAAGTGCAAACAGTTTCCCTTTATTGTTCTCCTCGTTCTCATACATCATCAAAGATGCGGCTACGAGACGCAGAGGTCGCGAGGTAATGTCCTCCAGCGGTGTACCTACAGAGAGATGATGACATCCATTAACAACGAGAACTACATGTTCTTCAATGAAAACCTTCAAAATGCCTAATGTCCCAATAGTTTCTTCTTATATCTTACACTTGAAATGTGTCATTGTGTGCGGCAAATACCATTGGCTCTTATGATAAATAGCTTGTGATGCTCATCATTTTCAAATTACTTTCTGTAAAAGTGTCAGTGAGTGAATGTAAATCAAATCAAAATCCCTGAACGTTTACACAATGTCATCACACAATTAATGTATTTAATATTAAATAATCTTTTTATTTAATATTAAACATACACACAATATATATATATATATATATATATATATATATATATATACACAGTGCAATGCATAAGTGAATACACCCATGCTAAAGTTGACTAAAAAGAGGAATAAAAAATCATATTTTGGAAATTGAACTTAATGCCTTAATTAAAAAAATTAGGAAAAATCCAACCTTTAAGGACACCAATTTTCTTTGTGAATGAATAATGTATCGTAAATAAATAAATGTTCTTCCTTAAAATACATGGTGCATAAGTGAGTACACCCCTATGTTAAATTCCCATAGAGGCAGGCAGATTTTTATTTTTAAGTTTTTTTTTTTTTTTTTTTTTTTAGGATACTATGCATCCTGATAAAGTTCCCTTGGCCTTTGGAATTAAAATAGCCCCACATCATCACATAGCATTCACCATACCTAGAGATTGGCATGGGGTACTTTCCATAAGATCATCTCTCAATGCAAATCAAACCAGCTATTAGGCTAACTGAAATAAAATCATGCCAATCTCTAGGTATGGTGAAGGCTATGTGATGATGTGGGGCTATTTTAATTCCAAAGGCCAAGGGAACTTTATCAGGATGCATAGTATCCTAAAAAAAAAAAAAAAAAAAAACTTACAAATAAAAATCTGCCTGCCTCTATGGGAATTTAACATAGGGGTGTACTCACTTATGCACCATGTATTTTAAGGAAGAACATTTATTTATTTACGATACATTATTCATTCACAAAGAAAATTGGTGTCCTTAAAGGTTGGATTTTTCCTAATTTTTTTAAATTAAGGCATTAAGTTCAATTTCCAAAATATGATTTTTTATTCCTCTTTTTAGTCAACTTTAGCATGGGTGTATTCACTTATGCATTGCACTGTATATATATATATATATATATATATATATATATATCATTTACTTTCTCTTTTACATGGGTAAGAATTGTTGTATGAATAAAGAACAAAATAAATATTCAAAAATCCTTAATCCAATCCATCTATAACATAAATATATAACTAAATATAACATTTAGTCTTTAAAAAAAGTGTTCTGAGTGACAGCATAAAAATGCATAAGAAAAACAATATTCTCAAGCTTATGCTATTAGTTTCCATGACCGAAAGTATGTTATAGAGATATAATGTATTAATACAGACCTCCTGTTATCCGTTTCCAGCTGTTCTTCTCCAGTGAAGTCCAACGGTTCAGCATCTTGTAGTAATTCAGCCTTGTCGTTTCGATCTCTACGAGACTGAGCTGCGCACACACACACACACAAACCCAATGCTCTTCATCACATCTGACCAAGAACTGAAAGCTAGAGTATTATCAGTAAGACTAACAGTGTGAATCTGTCCTCACCTCTGCCAGTGTCTGAGCTGGAGCCGTCCGTCTCCTTCAGCTCTGAGTACGCACTTCTGCTCCTCCCGCCATATCTCTCCCTCTGATCACTGTAGCGTTCCCTCCATTCCTGACAGACAGAGACGTGATGAACGGGGTTCAGACAGGTACAGTATTACAGTACTGTAATCTATCCTCAGCATTAAATGTGAGGCAGTTAAGGCAGAAATAAACTCACTCTCCGTCTGGTCTCGCCGTCCTCTGTTCTCTGACGTTTTCTTTTTTCTGAAAACAAGAGCAATGTTTAGAGTGTTTTAAAAACAATGAAATTATAACATCAACTTTTTATATTTGACAATTTTTGTATATTTTATATAATTTACAAATATAAATACATTATCGTTATTTTGTATTTATATACACTATTTTTCAAAAGTTTGTGGTCGGCAAGATTTGTAATGTTTTGGAAAGAAGTTTCATGTTCACAGAGGTTGCACATTCGTTCAATAATACAGTAAAAACAGGAAATTTTGAAATATTACTTTTCAAAATAACTTTTCTATTTTAATATTTATTCCTCACAATTTTTTCCTGTGATCAAAGCTGAATTTTCAGCATCATTAATCCAGTCTTCAGTGTCACATGATCCTTCAGAAATCGTGCTGATTAATATTTTTGTGGAAACCGTGATTATTTAATTTTTTTAAAGGATTCTGTGATGAATAGAACGTACAAAAGAACAGCATTTATTTGAAAAATTATTTTTGGACGTATAACATTATTAATGTCTTTATTGTCACTTTTGATCAATTTAATGCATCCTTGCTGAATAAAAGTATTAATTTATTTTTTGCAAAAAAAACCTTACTGACCTTTTGAACGGTAATGTGTGTGTGTGTGTGTATATATATATATATATATATATATATATATATATATATATATATATATATATATATATGAAGAGTTCAGATGCAAAAGCCTCTAAGTGCCATCTGAAATTTTCTTCTAGAATGATAATTTTTATCAAGCTCGTATATTTAAGTTCAATAATTTCACTTAAATGGCAATGCAAATGACCTATTAATTGTCATTTAAGTGAAATTACTGAACTTAAATATACGAGCTTGATAAAAATGATCATTCTAGAAGAAAATTTCAGATGGCACTTAGAGGCTTTTGCATCTGAACTCTTCATATATATTAGAATTTGTTCTAATTGCAATAGGTCTAAGACTGTACATTTTAAAAGCATTCAATTTTAATTCTATTCAGATTGAAAAAGTCCAATTTGATTTTTGATTGAAAAAAATCTGATTAATTATAATCTGATATAAATATACTTTGAATAAAATATTGATATATAGAATCTAGCAATATAATCCAGTCCTTCTTTGACTGTTGCAATTACATCAAATAATAATACAAAAATAAAAATAAATGTAATTTGTGTATATCTGCTAAAACTATTCTATCAATTATCAATTAGGTTTGGACTATCATAGATTTGGACCAGTTTTGAATTTGGTCTATAGTACTGTACCTCTCCGGATGAGTTCTCTCCCCTCGTCCACCAGGTCAGAGGTCAGATCATTCTCACCCATAAACTGCTGGAAGCCCAGCAAGTTCAGACAGCGTGTGCCCAGACTAGAATGAACAAGAGGAAAAACAAAGAGCTAACAGCCTTCCAACAACAACAGTCTCTGTAATATTTCAAAGCTAAATATTTGTTGGAGTTACATCTTACCTGAAGTAAGTTGCAATGCAGAGCAAAACGATGAGCATAGGATAATAAATATAAAATCCATTAGCGATGAATGACAGGACCTGCATGGATCCCATTATCTATCATAGTCATAGAGAGAGAGAGAGAAAGATTTTGGAGTATTATAGGCCATAAGTATCAATACGGCTGGGTGATTTACTGAGTGTACATGATATAAAATATGACATAAAATTAAGCAACATCATTAATGCTGTAATTTTAATACGCTTTTTATATGGCCAATTAGTTTTCCTATAGACATATTAGACAAAGATATTTTAATGGTGTCTCTGATTTAAAGCACAGTAGCAAAAATAGTCATTTGAGTCATTTTGTTTGCAACATCAATAAATGTGCTAATGATGTCACCATATTGCATTTTTAGCAAATAATCATATGGACATACATGGTGTATAACCATAAATAGGATTATTTGCAAAACATTCAATATGGCGCCTTCATCTTTTGTCTTTTCAATAAATTGTTTGCAGCGACAGCATTTAAATGCACGAGAAAAACAATATTCATTATTATTATTCTCAAGTTAATCGCAAATGAATGCTGTGATTTAATATGCTTTATGTAATGTATGCCATCAGTTTTCATTATAGACATTGGACTCGCAAGACAAAGATATTTTAATAGTGTCTCTGACTTAAAAGTCAGTAGTAAAAATAGTGGTTTGAAAATTCCAGTTCAAAACTCAAATTCAGCCCATCATCAATAAAAAGTGCTCATAAAAGTGGTCATTGCATTTTTAGTACCGGTAAATTAAAGTTATATAAAATAAAGTAAATATTGTTGTTTATTACCAAGTATTGTTACATGCATACATTTAAATAAATCTATCATGTCATGAAGATATACTTTGAATAAAATAATGAAAATATCATTATTATTATTATTATTATAGTAATATAATCCAGCCAATTAAAGTCTCACATGCCAGTTATAATGACGTGTGATCGTATTTTAGCATGAGAGTGGTGTGTGACTCACTGAATTGTATGCTGTCTGCTGTCTCTTCTGATGGGAGATGGTGGAGTCCATGTGAATCACACCCAGAAAGTTCAGACACAGCGGAGGCGTCAAACGACAAAACAACCTGCACATCAATCAGAATGAAAAGCTGAATACTGATACAGCAACAGATCAAAACAACCCGAGATGGTTTTTGTAACAGTCACGTGGTGTTTCGTACATGCCGCTGAACTGCAGGCTGTAGGCGTCCGTCTGGTGGTGAGGGGCCAGGTAATAATAGTTAAAGACTCGGATCCGGAACACAGTGGAGTACACGCAGTAACACAAGAAGAATATGGTGACAAAACACGCCATCTAGAGGACAAACACAAAATAACAATGTACAGGTTGTAGTTTTTTTTAACCTCACCAACCACTTTACTATGGAGGGATTTAGTTTTAAATCTGACCCAATAATCCCTCCATACTTTTCACCAATAATTACCAAGTCATGTTGGTTTACATATTAATGTGACATTATGCAAGTAAAGTGGTTTGCAAACACCATTTTATTTTGACTTTAAGTACAAAAATGATTACCTGCAAAGCACCACGTAGACCTGTCACTAGGGCTGGCTAAAAAATATTGATTTCTCGATTTTAATCGATTCTCATTTTTATGAACCGATATCGTTTCTTAAATCCCAAGAATCGATTAGTCATCCTGTTTTCAGTTGATGAATGAATGCGCATCCCATTCAATAAATCGCAATAATCTTTGTGCTTTGTTACTTTTGATATGAAACAAAGTATCAGATTTCAAATTAAGTCCATTTTCTTACGAAATTCAAAAACATAAATACCGTTCTGGCGCTGTGGCGTGAGATCGCTCTGGCGCAGCTCAGCTCAAGAGAAGCACATGATCTTCTCTTCCACCTTAATGATACCAGTTACATCGCGAAATAGTAGGCTAATGAAGTCTAGTATGCTACAACTGACTCCCATAATTTACAGCATTAGTTAAGAGATTTGTTTTCCTTGAGAAAATTTGCCATGTATTATACCTGATATCCAAAATAATCAATATTGAATCGAATCGAAATTTAATCGAATTGTGAAATTTGTGAATCGAAATCGAATCGAATTGTGAAATTTGTGTCAATACCCAGCCCTGCCTGTCACGATCATGAATTTTGTGCTGACGATTAATTGTCATACAAATAATTGTGATTAGGGGTGTCCATGGTTAACCGATTAACCGATTAACCGTTAAAAATTGCGTAACCGAGTGAAACATTTTGCTCGGTTAAGTGGCGTCAATGGCGTGCATTGAATTTAGTTGTAATACATTTTTGCACCACCAGAGACCGCTAGACCAGTTTTCTAATATGAAGCGGGCAAAGAAAGCGCGCGTCCGAGAGTGAAGGCTGTCCGAGAGTGAAGGCTGTGCGAGAGTGAAGGCTGTGCGTGAGCCAGAAACAAACATAGTATCCGCGCCACTGATCGCAGCACAATAATATCTGTCTGCAGAGCCGCAGAGCCACAGCTTTACCCCAGCAGTTTTACCCCGCGCATGCGCAGTTTCATCACAACAGTTTTACCCGCAGAGTCCGTTTACCGTTACATTAACCCATACAATTTGTATTATGCATTTCCTAAACATGTACTTGCTAATCAAACACTTTATATGAACAAACTACTAATCTATAAAACACAATCGGTCTTCCGACCTTTTACTATTGTGTTGATATGCGCGAGAGAGAGAGAGAGCAATACAGCGCTCGTGTTGTTTGAAGGCGGTGAGAGTGCGCGCGCGCGCGGCCGGGGCTCTCTCACTGTTTGTTCTATGCGCCCTGTCCACTGATCTAAATAATTAGTTGTTACGACGACTTATTTGTTCCCTCGTTTTAATAAATCGTGCACGTTGAACTAATTCCCTCCCTCATTTTGATTTAACGAATTACAACGTGGCCAAAAACAGTTTGATGCTATAATTAGTGAATGCTAAAAGACCTATTTTTTGTGAATTGGTGAATATTCAGGTGAATTATTTCGTGGCCACGAATTAATAATAATTATTAAACTGTTTTTCTTACCTGTGAAGATAGCTCTTCAGTGAAGGCCGACTATTCTCGTACAGCTTTTTATTCCTTTTTTTTTGTGTGAATTGGTGAATATTCAGGTGAATTGTTTCGTGGCCACGAATTAATAATACCTCAGCACGATTTACAAGACCCTTCTCGATCGCAGCGGCAACGAGCACTTTGATCACTTGATTTAAAAAACAAAACATTTCAGCGCTAGATCGCCTAAAAAAATAAATAAAATAAAAACGAACGAGATGAATGGTCTGCTAGTTAACTGGAGATGTTTTGTTTATTTGTATTGGTATTCGTGCCGCGAGATGTTTCAAAGTGGTGGGGACAATACAATATCGACCTTAGAAAATAGTGGTGGGGATATGTCTCACCCGCAAATTACGCCTATCTCGGGGTTGCGGCGCGCACACTATGTTTAACCGAGTATTAACCGCTAAGGGCCTCGGTTAACGGTTAATGAAAAACTTGAAAACGTACAGCCCTAATTGTGATTAATGATTTGATTCTGTTTTGTTCAAGTCACTTAGTGTAAACCAAATGTGTTTTTCCCCCACTTGGATTCGTACGTAAAAGATAATAAAGCAATAAGCCCCAAGAAGCGGTTGTTTACAGTGAACAACTAAATAATTGCAGTCTTGGGCTCAAAAATATTTGTAATAAAAATAATGCAAAATACGTTTTCATGCATGTGGCAAAAAATTAATTTTGCACATTTCTCAGCCGTGTTGGCGGAAGTACGCAGCTTTCTGATTGGCCGTATGCAGATGTGTAATTGTGCTTGTGTTCCTCACCTCTATGTAAACATAGTTGTAGTCTCTCTCTGCGAGCTGGATGAAGACAGCGAAGAGAGACAGAACGGGCTGTGTGCTGAAGAAGGTGCATTCAGACCAGACCACGGCTGCAGAGAACAGGCATAAAAGCACAGCCAGCACGCGATAACACCAGCGCCGGAAAACACACTCCCAGTACCACTCTACAGGACAGAGAGAGAGATGCATGAGGTTATTGCCTATACAAACTGCTCCTTTGACTCAATATCACAGCTTATGATAGCATTCATTACTTAAGGTTAGCGATTTGAACAAATCCTTAACCCTAAAAATCAAACTTTACTGTGCAATGTGTGCGCTCTGACATCTCAAATTGTGCGGCTTGTTGATGAAAGGTGTTCTGTTCTGTAAGCGATCAGACTTGGATTACAAAACAGGCAAAAGTCCCATAGACCTCCATTGACGGAGGGGTCCGAGCCTTTGAGAACAACTTAGCAAAGAGAATTTCTCTTTGTGCTGGTCACGGGTAGGTGAACAATAGTCATATGTGTGCTGAAATGAACCAACCGTTCCAAACATACATACTATAGAGAGTCTTTTCAAAGTGGATTGACATTTGATAAGAAAACTATTAATATTTCCATTGGCATTTGGCAAAAAAAAACCTGTTCCACAAACATTGCAATCTGGCTAAACTTGTTTTTGTGGAAGTCTGGTTTTATAAAAAAATTTGCTCATCTGTATTATCAACGCAAGCTTTACCTGGGTGGTTTTCTGACGCTCTATAGGATTTTTCATAAAACCAGACTGTTCCACAAAAACAAGTTTAGCAAGATTGCAATGTATGTGGAACAGTCTTGTTTTATGAAAAATCCTAAAATATCGAGCGTCAGAAACCACATAGGTAAAGCTTGCGTTGATGAAACAGATGAGCAAACACAGTTGTAGGCATCAATTAAACGGTGATACAGGTAATAAGATGTATATTTTAAGCCCTATTCGGACGGGGTTAGTTTAACATGGAGAGGTGGGGTAAAGTAATAATTACCAGAGCTTCTCTGTGATTTTAGTCCCGTCCGAATGTGCATCTCAGTAATCATTACGGACAATGTCAGTAAAGATTACGGCGACTTCTACCTTAAGTAAAAAGGTCCAGAAAAATGACCTCAGGTAATACTAATCCCTTTGAATAGACCCGCTGTAAATATGTACGTAAATATTTCGTAATTTCCTGTTTAAAAGTAGTTTTCCACAGTTTTTCAAGTATGGAGACGCTTGAAAAAGCATTCAGTTGCGTTCTAGACGCTGGGACGAGTCTGTGGCAAAACTCAAGTGTTTCACACACACCATTCAGATCAGAAAGAAGATCGAAAGCACTTGTTAGAGGCACGAAACATCTTTTAGCGGTAGCTAAGTGCCTGTTACCAACACAATCCAATCTGAAGTTAATTAATACATCGTTCGACTGGACCTAACTGTTTTATATATATAAATATAGGTTATGTATTTGCGCACGTGATATCAGGAAGCAACGTAATACGCACATGACGACAGGAGGGTGACGGCGATGCGCAAATCGAGTTACTCTCCCACTTCTGCTAGTTTTACTGAGATATCTTATCCCATGCGAATTGGCCATTAATATTACAGACGTCCTGTGGTAAATTTACATTACTCCATCTACCCTTGTAAAGTTAATCCCGTCCGAATAGGGCTATAGACCATCTTTGTTGCTCCTAATATTAGGACTGGTACATTTTTCATCTAAGAGTAATTCACAAAGCATTGTAACACTAAAAGTAACCTAGTACAGCTCAGAAGTCCTTCTGAGGACTTCTAAAATCATAAGAGAGACTCAAAAGCATGTCCTGCTGCATTGTTTGTCAGGAATGCATTGTTTTAAAGTTTTGTTTGTTGGCGTGCTCATTGTGAATGAGCCTTTACTCTGTTGAATTGCAGATCTCTGTCTCTCTCTCATAAAGGTGTTATTGTAGTTAGAGCAGAAAGGTATTTTCGACTACAAAAGAGAGAGAATGTGTTCACAGGTTTCCTCACCCACGGTGGGCGTGTACAGGTACTTGCTGATCCATCCAGGCGGTTCTGCAGAGGGGAAGCTGTGAATGAACTGGTGGGTCAAGCTCGTCTCATTTTTGGCCACGTCCTCTAAGTGAAAAGCCTCGTCCAATAGAATCTGCCACTGGACTTGTGTGCGGTTATGCCTCTGAACAGCATAGATCACCTGATGGGAGATATCAATACAATGCAGAAGTCTCAATCATGATATTTGAATATAAATGCATTTATATAAAACAAAATATTTCATTTTATATTTATATAACATTTATAATTATACTTATAAATAATAAAATTTTACATTTGAAATTAAATTTACAATTTTAAATGCATTTAATATTAAAATTAAATTTAAATATTAAAATATTAAATATATTTTTATTACCTTTTTATGTAGTTTGACTAAACTATTTTTACTAGGATAAGGGTTTCCTTTGTCATCAAAGTCCTCATAATCGTCCATGTTTCTGCCCATCTTTTCCTGGTATTCTACAGGACACTGAGAAAGATGTGAGGGTATTAATACTCCATAGGTGCATCACAGCACTATTCTATGATGTCAAACTTTCTATGATGTTTTGTAGTATAAATAGTGTGAGTAGAGTTTAATAGTGCAAAGTGCACTTTAAATACCCAATGAAGCACTTAATTAACTGAAAAAACTAAGTGTGTAATGTTGGACACTTCATGCACTCAACTGTCACAGCTTTAATTACGTAGCGGAGGGGGAGGGGCATCAGACTCAGATGGTGAATGATCAAATAATCTATATAAAATTCATTCATCACTTGTTTGAGTGCATAGTGTACAACCTGTAATTTGGGAACCACCACATATTTACATATGCACAATCAGTAGGATGAAGATTCCATGAAACTTACCTTTCTCAGAATAGTGTCAATGCATTTGCGTAGAGGATGGTTGTATTTGATAGTTTCATTAACCGTTCTGACATCCTGCAAAAGAGTGGACATTTAAGTGTGCATTTATGTTTTGATAAGATAATGAACTTTGATCAAAGAAATGACAATCCCTCACCTCCATAACATCTTCCAGGTTTTCTTCGGCGTCTGCTTTTTCCGTCATCAGTTTCGCTGCTTTAAAGTACGTCTTTGCCAGCAGCTGTCCGTGGCACGATGCCCTCCAATAGGAGCGCGGGATTTCCACCAGGCCGTATCCCAGCAACAACACCAGCAGGAACAGCCCCCAGGTGTTGGCGGCGGTAATGCCAATCGTCCGCAAGTCAGACCTTTACAAAAATATAGGTTAAATATGTCAGCTAGCTTTCAACATATGAAAGGAGTATTGTGATTGGCTGAAGGGTAAAGAAGAGGGCGTAACACTAACCAGGAGAGGTGCCACTTCGGAGTGACGGCGACGTAGATGAGCAGGGAGCAGAAGATAAGCAGGTATGTGCCATAATAAATGGCGTTTTCTATCAGGGCTGTTTTTATTTTCCCTGAGATGGAGAAACCTCCTGAACGTGCATACGACTGCATGAAGGGAATCAAGAGCCTGCGCACACGGGAACAAGATGTTAGAATTTTTTTTAAATCCTTTATACTTTTGTAAGAGCAAAATCTGACACTGAATTTATAATTATGTTTACATATATGTTTATTGCAGAATATTTAAATATATACAAGTATTACATATATTAAGTTTAATACTCGACTGCATGATTTGCAATGCTTCAAGAGTGGGATTTTACTGCTGAGCTTATTTGATGTAATGTCCATTTCTGGTACCTTTCACGTATCTGTCAAAAATGACAGAATTATTGTTTTTTTTTCAATGAAATGATTGTACTATATTTTAGTTCAATAATGTTTTTTATTTAATATTTTGTATTTTTAGGGGATTTTACGGTACTAAATTATATTTATGTAGTGGTTATAATCCATTTATTCACTTTTTGAGCATGGATCTGAAAATTAAATTTCCAACTTAAACTGTCACAAATCTTTAAAGCTACACTGTGTAGGATTTTCTCCCATCTAGCGGTGAAATTGTATATGACTACCAACTGAATATTACTTTCTAGCCCCTCCCATTCCGAGGGCGTTTTAACTCCTACGGTGGCCGTGTTATTTCAAATCTGCCGGCAGTCGCGAGTAATCTCCCCCTCGCATTCGTCACGGTGCCACTGAGTGTAAAAACGTGAAAGGCGAAGCTTGAATTTCCAGGTATGTCCCTCTTTGGCTAATGTATTTTAAAGATGGAGGCGCAACATGGCTGCCACCATTCGAGCGACTCGCTCGTATATATTCTAAATGGCAGATTCTACGCTTACGAGAATACTTGATTAGTTGGTAGAAATAATTACACATTAATGAGCACATATCATTTTGAAAGAACAAAGTGTTTTTTTGCTAAGAATCAACTTAAAAAATTACACAGTGTAGCTTTAATGCTTTGGAGCACATACTTTAATTTGGTCTCTTTTTAAAGGAGACACTTGGCAGATTATTGCTGAAGTGAAAAAAGTTTTAAAAAATAAACTTGAAAAAAGTTATACAATTTTACATTTATTCTTATGAAAAATACCATTTGTTTTAATTTTTTTTTATTTAATATATATTTTCCAAAACATGTTTTACTCTAAAACTGTAAGAAAATCAAAACCATAAATCTAAATCAAATTTGAGGTTGAGATCGCAAAAATATAGCTTTCCGCAAGTTTTTGATTGGCTGCAGTACCAAACACTTCCACTAGATGAAATTCGCCTAATACATTTCTAATTCAGTCGTTTTTGACCACGAACAAGTGTGACTTTTTTTCCATTTAACCTTTTTGAATCATGTCCATGATTTTTTTTTTTTTTTTTTTTTTTGTTCACATATCACATTTACCACGTTTCAAACCATTCCGATGAAGTAAAAAAAAAAACTAATAAAAAAAAAAACATTTTCTTTTGGTCAAAGATGACCGAACAGTACCAGAGGGGTTAAACTTGAATGACATAATTTCTCTCGCACCATGTCAGGAACTGTGACGTCCAGTACACCACCCTCCAAAACACGGGAAGAATCCCATCTGGGATGTAACTCCAAGGCTTATGGCAAGACTTTGCGACCCTATAATCAGGAGAAGGTGAGGTGATGTGGATAAAGTTAATGTATAACCATATTCAGTGTGTTAACTAAACATAAAAGTCTTAGCACTATCTAACAGTGTTTAAACACATTTCAAGGCTTTATTTCTTCCTAGAGCTGTTCATTAGACCAAAGCAAGCCTCTTTACCTTTGTGTCGGAAATACCGAAGTGTTGGAGGAATTATCACGTTGCATGTGGCTCGGCATCAGGTGGACACTATCAATCTCACACTGGTTATATATGGTCTGCAGATGCACAAGGAAACAAGCGTTGAGAATACAACAGATTTAGGTTTTATTTGTGTTTTGCTAGTGCTTCTTTTCCCCGCAGGAAATGTCCTGTATTGCATGCATGCCATCTGTTGATCATATCAGTCATGCATACAATAAAGCATGTTTTGTAAATGGCTCTAGATAACAGCATATGTTAAATGCCTTAATTATAAATGTAAACATCAGTCACAAGTCTAACTCTACTCATTATGAATTTGTCATTTACAGAGTTGTAAAGAGAGTTTACAAAATGTTCTATACTTTCCATTAAATGTCCAGTTATATTGCATAATCATTTTAACTATAATTTTATAAAGATTGCACAAAAAAGCATTTTTTTTAAAACATTTCTGAATTTCCCATGACTGCATTTAGCTCACACTTTATCCATACTGAGAACACTTCTTGTTTATGGACCTGGCTGCAACCTTTCAGTTTCCAACTACTAAACCACAACACTCCTAACTACAGTAGTCAACATTTTGAAGTTGCCCTTAGACAAGAACGGGTATTGTTGTAATTCATGTATAACTTTGATGAAAGGTTCTGATCCACTTCAGATGTTGACTACTGTAGTATGGTCTGTAACTGCTTCCAGGAGGTCTCACCGTGCTGACGTCCAGCGGGAGGATGAAGACGATGAGGAAGCACAGGAACCAGGCGAGGAGGGTGGCGAACAGGACCATCCGATGCTGCTTGTGAAAGTCTCCATAGCGGTGCAGCAAGAAGAGCGCGAGGAAGAACACCACCACCACCTCCAGCGCGAGCGCCACGCCACTCATCCCGACTGATCTCTCTCTCTCTCTCTCTCTCACATGTAACCCGTCAGACTGGCACAAGACTCGCCATCAACACAAGCACTGTTTGGATAGAGCAACTTTATCAAGATTCATAACGAACATCTAATATTGACATTAGTAACATTGTAATCACAGCCAATGACAAACAGGGTGAATCTTGCAAAGAAATTCCCAAGAAATATTTTACCCCCAAATAAAAAGTATAAAAAAATATATTGCACTTTAAAATGTATAATAATGCATATATATATATATATATATATATATATAGTTACACAAATAAATGCTTTTTCTTTTTAGCAAATAAAATATGAGTGAAATATGCTAAAATAAAATAGGAAATTAATTAAAATTATAAAATAAAAATCAATCATTTCAAATAATTTGTCATTTCATAATGTACATTTAATGTTTCCATTACTTAAATTATATATATACACACACATACACATTAAGCATTGGAACAAAAACATATTACTGTTAAATCGATTAACAGTAAACGTGGATTATTAAAATGATGTAAACAATAAAAATAATAATTCAAAGGCGTTTAATTCTTTTAATTAAATAATCAATGTTTACACTAAATTATTAAGTAAACACTAATAGAAAGAAAATAAAGGTGAAAAAAAAGAGAAAGTATCAGAAACCCAAGTAAAACTGGTGCTAAACTATTGAATTTACTGCCGTTGTAATATCGTGTTTGAAATGATTTCGTTAAGGGTGAATACCTAAAATTACCGGTCGCTAAATGCATTTCATGACACGTCAATCATTGCGTAATTAATAGTACAGAGTCAAAAAGCTTGTGTTCTGTCACAGCTATCGGAGGACTTTTCCGTTACAACTCATTCCCTGACCGTCAATAAAACATTAAAAAGACATGGACAGAAACTTACGAGTTAGCCAGACTGTGAGGACGATATCTGAAGAAGGTCCGTTGAGTGAATGTTCACATCTCGTGATAGAAATTAAGCTGTCCGTGACATTTGTGTACAGAAGAACCTCTCGACGTGTCACGTAACTGAGCAGTGATGCGCTTCCTGTTCTCGTGATGCATTGTGGGAAATGTAGTTTTTCACAGGTTTATATACAATTTTGTAAAATAAATTGTAGATTTTAGCAACATGAAAACACTGGGCAATTAAAGATTCCTCCGAATTTTTATATTTCATATTTTGTGTTTACATTAAATTACATTTTATGAATAATTTTGGGTAACACTTTATTTTACAGTAGCCTATCCTTTGCTACATGTTACGTGTACTTACCATAGTAATAACTGTAAATTATGCATAATTACATGCAACTAACCCTCAACCAAATCCTAATCCTACCCTAACCCTATAGTAAGTACATAGTTACTTAATATTACTCAGTACATAAATATATAATTACACTGTAACAGTGACACCTTGAAATAAAGTGCAACCTAATTTTGTGATGTAAATTTTAGTTTTAATAACATGGAAAAGATTAAATGTCCCTATGTTTATTTATATTCATGCTGTGTTTACATTGATTTAGCCCCATTGGTAAAAAATAATTCTGTGAAGTATATAGTTTTAGTAACATAAAACACATGGTGATTAAAGACCATTCAGTTTATTTGTATTTCATATTACTGTTTAAAATTGACTGAATTCTTTTTGTTTACAATTTTGTGAAATAAATTTTTGTTTTAGTAACAACATAAACACAAGATTAAAGGTCCCTCAGTCAGTTCATTTATATTTCATAATACTGTGTTTATATGGAATATACAACCATTACAGTGTTAGAAGAAATTAAATGTCACCATTAATCAAAGAAATTAGGCTATATAGAGTTGATTGTCAGATGCCAATAAAGAGTCTATATGAACCAAGTGCAAACTTTTCTTGCACTTGCAGAAAAAAAAGGTACAAAAGCTGTCACTGTGGCGGTACCGTTTCAGAAGGTACACCTTTGTACCTAAGCAGTACATATTAGTCCCTCAAAGGTACATATTGGTACCAAAAGTGTACATATTAGTCCCTCAAAGGTACATATTGGTACCAAAAGTGTACATATTAGTTCCAAAAGTGTACATATTAGTTCCAAAAGTGTACATATTAGCACCTAAATGGTATATATTAGAACCCTTTTGAAGGGCACTGTCCCAGTGACAGCTTTTGTACCTTTTTTTTTTCTTTCGACTTTTAGGCCCTATTTGTGAATGAAGTTGAGCAGAATATGATGATATCAGAGAAGAGCCCGTCAGAAAGCTTTGCTGCATTGAAATCCTCTGGATCGTTGTTCTCCATTGCTTTGTAGAAGTAGCATGAAGGTCTAGATGTTGAGAAAAGCCCAGGCCGAGAGATCGTCTGCCCACAGCGAGCCCAGGAACTGAGCACACACCACTCGGTCCTCCAGCAAACACTGCACCTGACCGATCAGATCCAAACTCAGATTCTCCAGTAATCTCAGACACAGATCCCAGTCCTCCATATAGTCCGTGTTCCCCAGAGAGTCGAGCAGCAGAGAGACCAGCACATCAGCAGACTGGAGCCAGGCCTGAACGCTCATGCTCATCCTGGAAGTTCAGTACGTCCATGCACTGCCACACACACACAAGCGGGAAGGAGAGAGTCGGATCGCCACAGTTAACAGGTGTGTGGATGTTAAAGCCATCTGAGCCTCTGATCTTAAACCCTTTAAGCTCACTGGATTACGCTGTATATGGCAAAGTCATCATATTATCAGCAATAATTCTTTTTTCTTCCATTTTTATCTATTTTCCTGTTTATTTTCCCTTATAAAAAAATGGGTCCTGTATACGTTACTGCCAATATTTAATATTTATAATATATATAAATTATATACAAAAAAAAAATTAAATATTGGCAATAATGAACTGAAATGAATAAATATATAAATAAAATATTGGCAATAATGAACTACCACAATGTTTTAATAAAATTAATTTGTATTTATAAATGTATGTATATATATATATATATATATATATATATATATATAATCATTTTTTCAATTCAAATTCTATTTAATTATATTGCCACTCATAAACAAACACAATGTTTTAATAGAATAGATTTTTTATTATTATTATTATTTAGATTTATAAATGTCTTTAATTTCTTATATATATATATATATGTATATGTATGAGTATATAGGCTCTTTTATAGGCTCTCTCTATATATAAAAGCATTCCAGAATTGACCTGATGAAGTGGTGTGGAGAATATATTCTTTATAAGAGTGTATAATGCTTTTTAAATGTAATGCTTTTTAATCACTAGGATGAAAACGTATGATGAATATTTGTTGGCTAATTTTCAATTGATTTAAAGCATTTAAGCAAAAGCATTTAGACCAAAACTATGCAAAAATTCAGTCTAGATATTTTTCTGCTGGTTAACTGTTTGTCCACTAGGCGGCGATATTTGTGCTAAATATCGAGTGCATATTATATCACTAAAGTTTGGACGCGATCGCCTGCTTTGTCCACCAGGGGGCGCCTTTTAGCGTTTTGCTTTTGTCCCAATTGAACGTGCACAATTAAATGTAGTTGTCGTGCACGTCTGTTTTTATTTTAAAAGTAATTTGTTTCATGTTCAAACTCTACAGTGGCTTAGAAACCATTCACCATGTAATTAGTTTTATCTTTCCCACGGCTGGATTTCAGGCCGTCTCATGCTGTACTCTGATGAATGACAAAGAAATCAGATGCCTGAGAAGATCCATAAAGTGCTATTGTTACACCAGCAGCCTTTTATATTCTCTCCATTATAAACTGCTATTGTTCATCTTGGCTTATTAAATACGTCAAACCACATCATTTAAAAGTGAAGGCATCCGCTATTGCACTCTTGTTAGAGAGAAACCTAAAACATGCAGCGCACAAAAGCTGTGGCAAACTGATCCTGATTCTTCCCTTGGCTCCAGCCAGACCGATCACAAAGTGTAGAACAAACCACACAATAACCACCACAAACCCAGCCAGACGACTGCTTTACCTCAGCTATTTTCAACTGTTTT
This sequence comes from Rutilus rutilus, assembly GCA_021464565.1. NCBI lineage: Eukaryota > Metazoa > Chordata > Actinopteri > Cypriniformes > Leuciscidae > Rutilus > Rutilus rutilus. The sequence continues at coordinate 43,428,476 of JAJAQA010000007.1, forward strand.
AGACATTATTAAACATGTCCAGCTGTTCTAAATGTATTTGCATGCAAATTGTGCAGTGCAGTACTAATTGTTTTATTTATATTATTGTAGCTTTTAATAATACTTTGAATTAACTTTAGTTTTAGTCCGTTTTTAGCTTTGATTTATTTCCAGTTAGTGCTTCAACACTTAGTTGCCAAGGCAACATTCCTCATTTTTTATTCATATTAATATTGTGAATTATATTTTAATTTCTTATTTCCAATTTAAACGTAATTTCGCTTTTTAGTATTTTATTGAATATTACTATTTAGGTTTCGTTTATTTTCATTTCAGTTTGAGTTTTTATTCATTTCTACTTAGTACTTTTTGTAACTCATACAGGTTTAAAACAACTTGAGGGTGAGTAAATGATGACAGGATTTTCATTTTTGGGTGAACTATCCCTTTTTCCACAAACACCACAGAATGGAGTTTAAGGATAAATTAAACTTACACAAATGAGAGTAAACAAAACTGAAAGTAAAGGCTAATAAGAAAAGGGGAGAAATCAGTGACTTTAAGAACAAAAAGTCAAGCTACTTTTGTGAAACACACCCAGAAAACTCTGACTTAGGTGTCAGCTGTAAGATTATGACTGATAGATTATGTAAAAGGTACACTTTATAACTTTTTATTTTATTTAAAATTTATAATATTTTAAATAATGAGTCAATAAATGATCAATGCTTCTTCCAAAATGTGTTTTTGTCTTACAAATTATTATGTGCATCTGTTTTAAACAAACGCCGAACAGAGGAGAGTCTGCTGGCAAAAGGAGAATGAGACAGAGCTCGTAATAAAACAAGAATCAACATTGGCTTGGCTTTTCGGAGACGGGAGAACTGACGAATTTGAAACGTTGTAAAAGTGACGCAGAGACGATGGCGTTTTTATTACTCAACAGGTGAGTAAGGTGTTTAATTGAACAGATAAATTATCATATATAGCTCTCTAACAGAGTTCACTGTAAGCATTATCTATTGTGAAAGCTCATTTCATTATGGTTGTTGTAACGCTGTGCTGGAATTTATTTTCAAGGACGTACCGTGTCTATTAACGGGTAAAGATACAGTAATGTCTTCAGCTAGTCAGCTTGAGATCCTTTCCATCTAAACTGATTAGCTATATGTCTTAAGCCTGTAAATGTTTGATAAGCAGTAGGATAAAATTATACTGCTTATCAAACATTTACAGGCTTAAGAGATATAGCTAAACAGCTATGGCAAGCCGTTTTAACTTTCATTCATTTCCAGGATATGAATTCTTGATATCAACAATTCAGTTTTCACTAGTTAAAATGATAGTTACTGATATCAGGAATTACATTTCCACTAGTGACAATGATAATTCTTGATATCAACAATTGAATTTCTACTAGTAAAAACTATAATTCTTGATATCTGTAATTGTATTTTCTCTAGTGAAATGTCACCATAGGCTGCCATTCAAAACTGGTTGAATTTCTTACTGGTTAAAATTCCAGTTTCACATATCAGAAATACAATTCTTACTAGTAAAAACCTTTATTTTTGATATCAAGAATTAAATTGTCACTAGTTGAAATGTCTATTCTTGATATCAACAATTGAATTGCTACTAGTGACAATGTTCATTTCTGATATCATGAATGTGATTGTTACTAGTAAGAAAGCCACAGCTAAACAAGAAATATCTCTCTTTTTTTTAGTTATGAGAAAGAACCATATTCAGTTCGGCAGAGTACAACCAAAAGTCCACGAGTTACATAATATAACTTTAAATGTACATATCATCACTATAATCTGGTTGCCCAAAGTTTGGACGCACTTGACTGAATTTATGTTTCTCGTGATCTTACAAATGTTTGGGATTAGCTTTGTAGACAAACATAAACTCTGTGTTTACATGAAATTCGTTTGAAAACTATAACTTTAAATAATAACAATAAATGTTAGAAATTGATGATTTGTTCCAGAGAGCAGGCAACAAGTGTCAATCATGTTGCTCCTTGAATAGTTTATAAAAGTATCCCAGGATGCACCTCATCACATTTATTCAAGAAAATGTCCAGTTGCAGTGACAAAGCTCAAATATAAGACCGTTAACATTTTATGTTCACCACATACGTTTCATAATTCCATTGTTATTTCATTATGTTGATGACTTGTAATCTAAAATTTTGATAACGAGTTGTGTGTCAATTATTTTCATGCACAAACCGATGCATAAGCACCAGATTTATAGGCAGACAATAAACTGAGCAAACAAGTCCCAGACTCATTAAGAGATCATATCGACGGCATACCCCAGCATTCAGACCTGGGAGCAGCCGTGTTTATTTAATTCAGTTATAGTGCATTAGCGTGTTTCGGTGAGTCCGGCCCTTGGTTTCCCTCCTTCTATTCAGAGAGAATGTACTTAGGCCTCCTTGTCCTGCGAGTGCTGCTTAACAACAGTGCAGCAGCATGGGGAGGTTACGATTGAAGTTTGATCCTGGGAACCCCATTGCACAATGCCACAGCCTCACAAAGCCGGCCCACAACTCCCCGCGTTCCCACTGTCTCTGTTCTCTGGAGGGTAGAGAAGAGAACGGATCGCATCACCTGCCCCAAATACAGCCCTCTCCCCTGGGAACCCCCACCCTGTCTCACCGGCCTGAGATGGATGCTGTAATGCCACAGAGAGGTAGACGGGTTATAAAGGTCTACTTGGAAGGGATGGACAGAGAACGAAGAAAGGGATGTAATGTTGCCTGGGAGTTCGAGCAAACCTCTAAGCATGTACTTCGTCCAACACTGTTTGTGCTATACAGACCTTATTGATAAGACATCCGATTTATGATTTTCACCTGGCGAACAATACAAAAATGTAAAACTATATTTATTATATATAATTCTTAAAAATATAATGAAAAGGATGTATACTATTGAATGTAATACATATTATATATATATATATAAAAATTCTTTTCATATTTTTTTTATTTGTGTGGTGGTTCATGAATGCCAACATAAAAATATGATAATAATTTAATATAATATTTGTTTAATGTTTTATATATTTTTAAAATATTTTAAAAATGAGTAATTAAAATTGTATTAAAATATTTTTTGTCTTTTTATTGTTTTATTGTGGTTGTTTATATAAAAATATGATAGTGATATACACTCACCTAAAGGATTATTAGGAACACCTGTTCAATTTCTCATTAATGCAATTATCTTATCAACCAATCACATGGCAGTTGCTTCAATGCATTTAGGGGTGTGGTCCTGGTCAAGACAATCTCCTGAACTCCAAACTGAATGTCAGAATGGGAAAGAAAGGTGATTTAAGCAATTTTGAGCGTGGCATGGTTGCTGGTGCCAGGCGGGCCGGTCTGAGTATTTCACAATCTGCTCAGTTACTGGGATTTTCACGCACAACCATTTCTAGGGTTTACAAAGAATGGTGTGAAAAGGGAAAAACATCCAGTATGCGGCAGTCCTGTGGGCGAAAATGCCTTGTTGATGCTAGAGGTCAGAGGAGAATGGGCCGACTGATTCAAGCTGATAGAAGAGCAACTTTGACTGAAATAACCACTCGTTACAACCGAGGTATGCAGCAAAGCATTTGTGAAGCCACAACACGCACAACCTTGAGGCGGATGGGCTACAACAGCAGAAGACCCCACCGGGTACCACTCATCTCCACTACAAATAGGAAAAAGCTACAATTTGCATGAGCTCACCAAAATTGGACAGTTGAAGACTGGAAAAACGTTGCCTAGTCTGATGAGTCTCGATTTCTGTTGAGACATTCAGATGGTAGAGTCAGAATTTGGCGTAAACAGAATGAGAACATGGATCCATCATGCCTTGTTACCACTGTGCAGGCTGGTGGTGGTGGTGTAATGGTGTAGGGGATGTTTTCTTGGCACACTTTAGGCCCCTTAGTGCCAATTGGGCATCGTTTAAATGCCACGGCCTACCTGAGCATTGTTTCTGACCATGTCCATCCCTTTATGACCACCATGTACCCATCCTCTGATGGCTACTTCCAGCAGGATAATGCACCATGTCACAAAGCTCCTAATAATCCTTTAGGTGAGTGTATATATATATATATATTTTTTTTATATATTTAAAAGAAAAGTGTGTTATTTTTCGTTTTTGAGACTGAAAACAATTTGAGACTGCCAGAGGAATCAGTCAGATCACAGTGGTGATGAAATGCAGGACTCCTGGGCCGATGCACAACATGCATCAATTACACTAGAAAATTAGTTGTGAAATGCACGACTCCTGGGCCGATGCACAACATGCATCAACTTGAAAATTAGTTGCCGTTCGTCTGAAGTTATGTGTTGCGCTTTAAAGATAAACACACACTCTTCAATGATGTCACACTTCCCATATATCGCCTGTCCTACAACAGTCAAAGTCTGTCTCTTACTTACTTTTAACCTCCCTTTATTGATTCACCTGCAGGGAAAAATCTATAAAAACAAATACATCTTCTGCTGACACAGAGATTCAGAAAATTCTGATAGGAAACTATTAATTTGTTCTTCTTGTCTACATTCAACAAAACCTGAAAAAAGAGCAGACACAAGCAGATGTTTCCCTGTCGTTCCCAAACAGTGTTGCCATGGAAACTCCAAACCTGAGGGCCAGTTACTCGCTCCTAATTCAGACATCCCTCTTTTGTCATTTCCCAAAATGCCCCTGACCCGCTGTGTGATTGAATGGGTCCCTCAAACACTTTACAATGGCATACTCTATCAAAATGACTTCCTAACCCCGCATTCACCCCTCCACCTATAGCTGCCTTTACCTCAGCGTCACAAATTTGCTGTTATTGTTTTTTTTTTTGTTTTTTTTTGACGAATACGTTTTTTTTTTTTTGTGTCAGATATTTGAACAAATAAGTTGAAATAACAATCTGAACATTTATGACTGTTATCTGTAAACTTTACATACAAAAGTTTACATAAATACTGCACAAGATATTATAACACAACACTGAAAAAAAAGATTTGTTGAATTTAATAAATTTTGTTTATGGTAAGTGGTTGCACACAATTGATTTTAGCTACAGTTAAACAAATGCATTACTTAATCAATTTTAGTTCAACTTAATGCATTTGTTTAAATGTAGCTAAAATCAATTGTGTGCAACCACTTACCATAAAAAAGTTGATTAAATTCAACAAATCATATTTTTCAGTGAATAAACACTGCTAGAATACAGTGTCAGGTAAATGTTCAGTCTTTTATGTTGGATACAGTGTTTTAGAGTGTTTTTTTTATTTATTCTATTAAATAAAATAACATACATTCGCTTTGGATAAAAGCGTCTGTTTAATGTAAAAAAAACTAAAGATCCACGAAAATTACACTTATCAGGGAAATCATCCAACAACCAACTTATTTTTTCCTCTGCACAATGAGCGAGCCAGGATAAGAGAAAGTATTTTAACATGAGTCTTACATTACAGCAGTCTTACATTTGACTAAAATGGTCTAAATCTTTATTTCTATTATATGCAAAGTAGAATCACCTGATACCACCATCAAAATCATCAGGGTTGTTGTTGAACGTAATTGTGAAATAACTAATATTGTTGCTCAGGGTTGCCCAATAATCTCTTTGTAATGATCCCCAGGGCTTTTAGCAGACAGTGTTCAGGTTTATTCTGCTTGTTCCTTGTTTCAGGCGAGGCAGAAGCTGCTGAAAAAGTGTTGAAAGTTCAGTAAGTACTTGGTGACACACAGGGGAATACACACACACACACACACACACACACACACACAGATGGGTTTTCATGCTTTATGGGGACTTTCCATAGACATAATGATACGGTATGATTTTTTTCTCGTGGGGACCAAAAAATGTGGCAACAGTGACAAGGAATTCAGACACTGTTATATTTGTGGGGACGAATGTGTGGGGGCTTACCTGAACCACACACAAACACACACGCACAAACACACACAATTAGTTTTGTCACATTCGCTATTGTACAATTAAAAAGAATACTTGAGTCTTTTGTACGCTCAGAGTGTCTATTCATAGACAGTTTTTCTGTTATAGGTTCCCTTTTCATCAAACATATGATGAAACACTGTTGACTTCCTGGAAAAGAGAGAGACAGTGCAAACAGAGGCGGGAGAGAGTTGTGATTCTGATCAGCGGCCCAGATTTCACTCTGGTGACCCTGGGTGCCAAAAACCAAACCACAGAAAGTCACATATCATCTAATCAGCCCCGACTGGTGGAGCAAAGCTAAAGAAAGCTTTCAGAAACGCAATAAATCCTCGCAGGAAACTTAAAGATGGATCGTATTAAAACCTTAAATTAAATAAGCAAAACTTATTTGATAAACTTTACAAAAATATTTAATGTTTACTCATACAGGCCACATGAACACATAAGCATGTTAAATAAATACATTTTTGGATAATTTTTTTTTTTACTTTTTACAATTTTTTTATATTTAATGTTTGCTCACAGTGTTATTCATTACAGCAATAAACATGTATTAAATAAATAAATAAACTTTCATTAAAAAACGTTATTTTTGTAAACGTTTTCAAATTAAACATATATTTAATGTTTGTTCATGAAGGCCACTGTTTCACTACTTTCACTGTTTCATTACTTTCACTGTTTCATTACTGCAATAAAGATGATTTACTTGAATAAATGAATGAATAAAATGTTTTAATTAAAAAGCAGAAGCAGAATTTTATTTGAGGGCCCATGGTGCCACTAATATGCCTGACTATTTTCAGTGCTTGATTATTCGCAGACTACAAAACACACCCATTATCAGTTTTATTAGTTGTAGCTGTGTTGCTCACATCAATGTCTGCCTGGCATGTTTTTACCCTTATACGGTTTCAAATTGTAACAGTAGCAAACCCACAAGAGTGGCCAGGTCTAAATAATATTCAAAGTCTTACAGTACTAAGTGGTATACTCAATGCGGTGTACTAAATAAACCAGCAAACAATGCTTTTACTTAAATAATAAAAAAAATATGTGCAAATGTGCAGAACAATTAACTAAATAACTTTAGATAAACAGTGTCTATAATAAAATAATGTAATTACAAAACGGACAATATTAAATTAAATACTTAAATAAGACATAAAATTGACAGATCATGTGGACCTGTAACAACACTCTCAGAAAAAAAGGTACAAAAGCTGTCACTGGGACAGTGCCCTTCAAAAGGGTTCTAATATGTACCATTTAGGTCCTAATATGTACCATTTAGGTACTAATATGTACACGTTTGGTACCAATATGTACCTTTGAGGGACTTACATGCACTCTTTAGGTACAAAGGCGTACCTTTTGTAAAGGTACCGCCACAGTGACAGCTTTTGTACCTTTTTTTCTGAGAGTGAAGATAACAATAATGAATGAAATAATAAAATTCTGTCATTATTTACTCACTCTCCATGTATCAATTTCTTTCTTCTGCTGAACACAAAAGAATATATTTTGACGAATGTGTGTAACCAAACCAAAGTTGATGGACCCCATTGATTTCCATAGTATTATTTTTTTTTTACTATATGAAAGTCAATGGGGACCAGCATCTGTTTGGTTACACACATTCTTCAAAATATCCTATTTTGTGTTCAGCAGAAGAAAGAAATTGATACATGGAGAGTGAGTAAATAATGGCAGAATTTTCATTTTTGGGTGAACTGTCCCTTTAACTATCCATGTATACTATGTATACTATTTGTCCCGCTTCTAACAAAGTGACAGACGCATCTGATTACTTTCACTTTAGACATAACCAACTATGCAAACCCTGTGTGTATTTGACAGTATTTGCACAATCAGACGCAATTTAGATAAAGTCCAGTAATCGGGCGCTGTTTGACAGGTTTTTAGTGCGCGTGCTTGGTGTGTACGCGCTCAGAAAAAAAAGAAACGCATGTCAGAACAGCACTCGAATGAAATATTTAACCTCATTTAAGTGTTAGCTCAAAATACCACACAGATATTTTTTTTATAGCATTTTTAAATGGTCACTTTTTGAGGGTGAGCAAAAAAACACCTTTTTTTGTGTGTGTCCCTTTAAATGCAAATGAGCTGCTGCTCCCGTCACAGAGGGCGGAGCTTCAAGAGCTTGTGTGTGTGTTAGCTGCTCCGATTACCACACAGACACACACTGAAAACTTCAAAAACCTTTATCCTTTTATGTTCAAACCGAAGTCGGACAAAGATGAAGAGACTCAAGAAGAAGTGACAACATGTAGAAGCAACAGGACATTTCTCAATGGTTAGTTCATGAATTTATATAGCTGATGTGGAGTTAACTATCTTCTAGTCATTGATTAGCATATTCTGTCTGGGGGGGGGGGGGGGGGGGGGGGTTGTATGTAAATCTTAGTAGTGATGTCACTAACCCGGGAAGAAGCTTGTGTAGTCCCTACCAGTTTGTTGTAGTCCTTGAAAAGCGATTTCTGTAGGCCTAAAAGAAAATATCTCCCTTTGCTTTGAACTATGAGCGTGTGTACTTTGCAGATGTTGTTTATGCTCAAACAGCAACATTACACACTAACTGAAGTTAAAAAAGTGAAATCGTAATCAACCACCCCTTCAAGCGCAATACTCCATGTGCTTGCGCTGACTGACATACACCAGAAGCATGAGCACAGAAAGCAGACAGCATGCGATCGTGAATTCAGTTCTCTTTCAAGTCTTATTGTGCTTGGATGGTCAGATAGATGCATAATAATGCCAAAATGTCCATCGTGTGGAGTATTCACGTAAACACAGTCGGTTATGTCTTAAATCAATGTAAACAGTTAGGAGAAACCCGGATGTGTGTCAGTAATGTGGATCTGTGCATTCAGTCTTAAAGGGACTGCTGTCTGTCTCATTAATGTTAATCAAACAACAAAAGAAAATCGCTCACTGCTCTTGACTGAATCACTTTTGTATCTTAAATGTGAACTATGCAGGTTTTTTTACCTTAACTGAACAGCTTCGGAGTCATTGGAATGGTTATATGACTTTTTTTCGGGTTGAATGGTGGTCTTCTCGCACCCCCCTAGCGCCTTTGAGCGGAAAAACAACCCTTGCAACTTTGGGCCGGTGGGCCTCAGCGTCAGGAAGTATCGCGTGATATCAGGTCTCGCGATGTAACGAATTGCTTTACGGCACTGCAGACATTTATATGCTAGCCTTCTGTGTATCATACACACCTCAGTGGACATGGCTCCGTGCGTTCGCCGGCTTCTTTGAAAACAAATGCACATGGCAGGAGGGAGAAGATGGGAGGGGGGCGAGTCGCCAACGAGTTTTGACGACAGTGTTGTCAAATATCTATTCCAAAGCTGTAGGGGGAGCTCTATAGAGAAACCCGTGAGCAAAAAGCGAGAAAACAGCGAAGAAATTGGCAAAACTGCATAGCGCCGCTTTAAATAAGAATCAGTTCATATTTGATTCATAAAGTGAAGACTATGCAGTGTTTTAGTCATACACCTAATTATTCAATGTCTGTAATATTCTGTGTTGAATGTTAGCATGTAAATAAACTTAGTTGAAAAACAAAGTTTATTCAATTTGTATCTTTGCTCTATTGTATTTGTAGTTGGTAATTTGCTTCATTGTTCTTATTTTTAATAAGAAAAGTAAAATAAAATAAAAATAGCTATATTGAGATATACATCGTGAAATTAAAATTATCATACCGTGAAATAAGATTTTGGTCATATCGCCTACATATTAGAAAAATGGTTCTAAACAGTACCAAATTAGGGTTCTTCGGCTTGTAACAATAGCAGAACCCTTTTTGGTGCTAAATAGAACCACCTTTTATAAGGTTCCATAAAGAACCATGCTTTGAAAGGTCTATATAGGACCTTAATGGTGTTATAAATAACCTTTTCAATTATATTTATTTTCATTAATATTAGTATATTAGTATCTTCATATTGTTAATATTACTATTATCTTTTATAAATTATTTATTAATATTGTTTTTTTAGCCCTCTATCTGCCTGGTCTTATATCTTGTTGCCTCTATTTGGGGTTTACATTAAAAAAAAAAACAGCATGTTGTGTCAATTAGGTAGCCTACTTTTATTTTTTATTGACATGGCAGATTGTAGCAAAAATTACACTGTTCTTACAACAGAGGTTATCTGAATACATCAATAAATAACAATTGTCATTGAACACGATGTTCCAGTGACATATCTTCACAATCCCCTATATGATGTCTTTACGTCCTTCATTATGTGTGTATTCTGAGTGGCAGTGTCTCTCTGCAGATGACGAGGTTATGATACGGGACAGCATCTGAAATACACAATTGAGTTTAGAATTACATTATGTCTCTTCCACTTGATTATGTAAAAACAATTAGCCTATGTTCATGAAGGCCAAAATTAGCAAAAATGGACAGTATGAGCCCTTTGCCATGTAAAAAGTGATATAAAGTCATGGTGTAGCTTTTTTGTGACTGGGTATGTTTAGGCATGAAGTCATAATTAAAAAACAATATGAATAATAAATTCCATATCTCTGTTACTCACTTTGTGGAGAAGAGAATATGAATATCCTTTAACTGTATACACTCACCTAAAGGATTATTAGGAACACCTGTTCAATTTCTCATTAATACAATTATCTAATCAACCAATCACATGGCAGTTGCTTCAATGCATTTAGGGGTGTGGTCCTGGTCAAGACAATCTCCTGATCTCCAAACTGAATGTCAGAATGGGAAAGAAAGGTGATTTAAGCAATTTTGAGCGTGGCATGGTTGTTGGTGCCAGACGGGCCGGTCTGAATATTTCACAATCTGCTCAGTTACTGGGATTTTCACGCACAACCATTTCTAGGGTTTACAAAGAATGGTGTGAAAAGGGAAAAACATCCAGTATGCGGCAGTCCTGTGGGCGAAAATGCCTTGTTGATGCTAGAGGTCAGAGGGGAATGGGCCGACTGATTCAAGCTGATAGAAGAGCAACTTTGACTGAAATAACCACTCGTTACAACCGAGGTATGCAGCAAAGCATTTGTGAAGCCACAACACGCACAACCTTGAGGCGGATGGGCTACAACAGCAGAAGACCCCACCGGGTACCACTCATCTCCACTACAAATAGGAAAAAGAGGCTACAATTTGCACGAGCTCACCAAAATTGGACAGTTGAAGACTGGAAAAATGTTGCTTGGTCTGATGAGTCTCGATTTCTGTGGAGACATTCAGATGGTTGAGTCAGAATTTGGCGTAAACAGAATGAGAACATGGATCCATCATGCCTTGTTACCACTGTGCAGGCTGGTGGTGGTGGTGTAATGGTGTGGGGGATGTTTTCTTGGCACACTTTAGGCCCCTTAGTGCCAATTGGGCATCGTTTAAATGCCACGGCCTACCTGAGCATTGTTTCTGACCATGTCCATCCCTTTATGACCACCATGTACCCATCGGTACAGTAGCTCTGATGGCTACTTCCAGCAGGATAATGCACCATGTCACAAAGCTCGAATCATTTCAAATTGGTTTCTTGAACATGACAATGAGTTCACTGTACTAAAATGGCCCCCACACAGTCACCAGATCTCAACCCAATAGAGCATCTTTGGGATGTGGTGGAACGGGAGCTTCGTGCCCTGGATGTGCATCCCACAAATCTCCATCAACTGCAAGATGCTATCCTATCAATATGGGCCAACATTTCTAAAGAATGCTTTCAGCACCTTGTTGAATCAATGCCACGTAGAATTAAGGCAGTTCTGAAGGCGAAAGGGGGTCAAACACAGTATTAGTATGGTGTTCCTAATAATCCTTTAGTTGAGTGTATCTTGTTGCCTCTATTTGGGTTTTACATAAAAAAAAAAACAGCATGTTGTGTCAATTAGGTACTTTTATTTTTTATTGACATGGCAGATTGTAGCAAAAACTACACTGTTCTTACAACAGAGGTTATCTGAATACATCAATAAATAACAATTGACATTGAACACGATGTTCCAGTGACATATCTTCACAATCCCCTATATGATGTCTTTACGTCCTTCATTATGTGTGTATTCTGAGTGGCAGTTTCTCTCTGCAGATGACGAGGTTATGATACGGGACAGCATCTGAAATACACAATTGAGTTTAGAGTTACATTGTGTCTCTTCCACTTGATTATGTAAAAACAATTAGCCTATGTTCATGAAGGCCAAAATTAGCCAAAAATGGACAGTATGAGCCCTTTGCCATGTAAAAAGTGATATAAAGTCATGGTGTAGCTTTTTTTGTGACTGGGTATGTTTAGGCATGAAGTCATAATTAAAAAACAATATGAATAATAAATTCCATATCTCTGTTACTCACTTTGTGGAGAAGAGAAGATGAATATCCTTTAACTGTATAGATCTGCTCACACTTAGAGAAAAATACATGATTGTTAGGAAATGATTGTTACAATTTTTAAAGTTATAATTTATAGACATTTTAAGAAAGAAATCATTTACCTGTTGAGAGTATGTTGACAGTGGCTTTGACAGTTACAGATTTGAAAAACAAAAAGGTGGGAATAAAGAACCCTAAATTCTAACACAAAGAACCATTTCAGCATATAAAGGGTTCTTCAGGACGATACGGTACGGATACTACGTGTAAAGAACCTTTTTTTTTTAGAGTGTACCCCTAAGTCACTCCTACATTTTTTTTTTTGAAGTATGGAGTAAAATAGGATGTGACCAGCATTTTAACATCGACTTCAACGACAGTTTTGACTAGACCCAACACGAACTCCACAAGTTCATACAAAACCTGATGATCATGTTTTTAGATCAGCATACTAAACCTGATCAGCGTGATATGAGAATAATCCAAAAAGCATCTTGAGCTAGAAAATCTGACTTTTTGCTTTTGCTTTTTTCGAATAATCTCCTTTAGTGGAGAAAATATCACATTTTTAAATTAGTCCAAGAAGTATTTTCCACTTAATTTGACTTCTGAGTCAGAGTGGTCTTTGATGCCAGCTGCATGTGGAAACAAACACACACATGCTTTTCCCTCCATCTCTTCATCTAGAGGCCTTTCCAAAGACCCTCCCACAACTGAGCTGGCAGTTCCTCCTCTTCAACAGGCTCCGCCCCTTCTCATCTTCCCTCCACTCTGTTATTGGTTCTCCCCTGTCCTTCTCACTCACACCCTCCATGCTTGCAGTTCTTTTCTTCTAAACTCTTGCACTTTTCTTTCTAAGTACACACTTCTCTCCAGTCTCTCAGCATAGAGGATCTTCGTCACAGGAAGGGTTGGACTGAATCCCTTTATTTTGACGTGAGTATGCGAGTCTGTTATTCTTCTGAATGAGGGTGTGGGTTTTCTCAGACCATGTGAGCCCAAGTGTGTGAAAGGGGGAGCAGCAGCAGTGTTTGGTCTGGCTGTATTCCTAGCACACGTGGAAAGATTGCATGCAGTTCTCGGTATCAAGGATCAGTTGCTCATTTTGAGCGCAGATGCATGGCTGCGTTTCAGAGACATCATTCAGAATAATTTATTGACAGACAAACTAAACCGACATTTTTGTAGTGTGACTGTGTGCATGCAAATGGTAAAACAAGCTAAAGTCCTAATCCAAAAGTTAAAAACTTACAACAAATTAAGATTAGATTTAGGGTTTTAATTTTAGACAAGTTGCTCATACTTGAACAAACCACTAACCCTAATTATTATAATTTGGCATGTACCTGTAACTCTTTTTTTCACTGTTGATTCCTTAAATCTTGTGGTCCCAGCAAGAAATTTTGCGTTTAAAAGACGTCTAATAGCTATCCAAACACAGCCCTGCATGACGTCTGGTCTGAAACAAGGCAAAATTTGGGCTGTCAGTGAAAATGTTATAGACGGTTAAACCATAGCCCAAGAATAGACTATAGTTATCAATTAGATAACATGTCAAAGAAATGAAATCACTTGTTATCACTGTTGACTTTGCTTACATGATGGAATATCATACAACTCGCCAGTTATTTTGGCAAAAACGGCATGTAACCAAATTCAAGGTTATTTTGTCTAGAAATGGGTTACTCATAGCCGGACTATATCGGGTCTACAGTTAACCTAGACGGTGAAATGACGGCTATTGCTTGCTGGGGTCTGTTTAGGAGAAGAGTTTTCTTAGAGATCTTTCACAATCTTTTAATTTGGTTTGATCTGTAACAATGTAATGAACCCCTCACAACATCAAAGCATTGCGGCGGCGATTTTTGTACGTGCCACTCACGTTTTCTTCGTAAAACAATAGTTACTTACCTCTATTATCATTATTACAGTAGTCAACATTTAAAGTGGATCAAAAACTTTCATCAAAGTTATACATGAGTTTTAAACAATACTCGTTATTGTCTTTGATGAACTTTTTTTTGATCCACTCCAAACGTTGACTACTGTATTACAATTATTGGTATTGCATTAATGATGTTACCTATATGTTGTCCTCCGCAGTTACTGCCCACAGCGGAGTGTTTCTTGTCAAACGTTCAGCGGTATCTGGTGTGTCCGGTGTGGTGCCCCCTCCAGGCATGACTCAGAGTAACGGGGAGACGCGTCTGCAGCGCAGCAGAGTCCAGCAGCTGCGGGACGGCATCAATGAGCGCTCGCTGCGGGCCCGCAACTCCGTGCAGAACATCACCACCAATGACGTCAAAGGCTTCTTCATGCGGAATGCCTTCGTCATCCTCACGGTCGTGGCCGTCATCGTTGGTGAGATGATGTTTGGTCTTGTGATCAGTTGTGCCTCCTACTCTGAAAGGGATCTTAAAATACAATATCATAATTGAATAAATAAATAAATAAAAATGCAATTAAAGTCCCCCTGTAGTCAATGATTTTATTCCTTAAAACTAATTTTTGATCACCAGAATTACATATTACAACGTTTTTCCTTGGGAAAAAAAATCTTTATGCCTTAAAATAGCTTGAATGTAACTCTACACCCTTGCCTCATTTAGTATATGCGGTGAATATGCAAATAAGCCCCGCCTCCACTCACTCATACCAGCTCAGAGATCCACTGGTTGACGATCAGACGTTGATCTGATTGGTCGCAAGGTAGTTTGTGACGTCAGAAACACCAGCGACTTCAAACCGTGTTTTTGAGACTGTCTTTGGTTCACTGCAGTTTTAAGGAGAAAATATTCAGCAATGGTGTTGACTTATGAATTTGCACATGGTTTGTCTTAAAGCATATTAAAAACACCACATAGACATATAAACTACATTAAAAACTTGATTTTCACCACAGGGGAACTTTAAATCTAAAAGTAAATATTTAATATAATGTGGGGTAACACACAATATTATAGTTTAATAAAATAAATAAAACAATGTAAAAGCACAAATTAAATAAAAATACTAAATATGGATTACTAAATATTAAATATGAAAGTAAAAATGTGTATATATATATATATATATATATGAGTGTATATAATTTTTTTTTACAGAAAATATGTTTATCTTATATCTTTAGGTTTTGAAAATTACACTAGGTGGAATAACTATTAATAAAGGAACTGCTATTAATAATCTCAAAATGGCGTGACATTTGCTGATTAATTGGCTTAAAAAACATAGCTTAATATTTCAGGGAACATATAATGTAATGATTTTGGTAAACCTATATTTTTTTAAAAATATTTTTAAAATACTAAATATGGATTACTAAATATTAAATATGAAAGGAAAAATGTGTATATATAAATGAGTATATATAAAAAAAATTACCGAAAATATGCCTCTGTAGGTTTTGAAAATTACACCAGGTGGAATAAACAAATCTGTTAATCAGCCAATCAGGAACTGCTATTAATAATCTCAAAATGGCGTGATATTTGCTGATTAATTAAAAGACATAGTTTAATATTTCAGGGAACATATAATGTAATTCAGGAATATTTAGCAAAAGTATTATGTTAATTCATCATATATTCGACATCTTATACAGTATGTTATATCTTATATCTTCATCTTATATATTCGATTTTCGTAAACCTATATTTTTTTTGTATTCTTACACATTTGATGTCATAACAGAACACTGAACCTCACCCATGTCATGATACTAAAATAATAATTTAAAAGAATACTATTAAACTACCGCTATTGTGACATATTGTATATCTGAGTGAAATGGCTTCTCAAACAAGAACAAATGTAGGGCAAGACTTGGTATTGTCCATGTGGAATTTGATTGGATGGTGTGGTTTGCTATTGGTGGATCTCATGTGAGTGACAGGTTGCCCCGCCCTCGTGCCAGTAAACGCATCATCAGAGAAGAGAAGCGATGACACTGCAAGAGGGAGAGGAAGATATTTTGATTAAAGATTATGAGGCATGTGAATTAAAAAAATATATATATATATGTGCATTGATACTATTCCATAAAAAATAAGAATTGTCCATTTTGGTTTCATGGTGACTTTAAAGAATTCCAATAAGGAACACTTAAATGGAATTTCTATCATAATTTGGAACCAATATGATCCAACTGGATAAACTGAAAATCTATTTTTGTTGGATCCCATTAGGATTGGAATATAAAGCAGTGGAATAGTGCAACACACTATTTTATTCTCTCTCAGTATATTAAACACTCCAGCTTAAACGTTTATGTCATTTCTTCTTTTTTTTACAGACCCATTAAAGCTGCATGTTTGTTTCTCTCACAGGTACAATTCTGGGATTTGGATTGCGGCCGTATAAAATGTCATATCGAGAGGTGAAGTACTTCTCCTTTCCCGGAGAGCTGCTGATGAGAATGCTGCAGATGCTGGTGCTCCCCCTGCTGGTGTCCAGTTTAATTACAGGTACTGTAATAATAATCACTGCGGCGCCACCAGGCACTGACCAGGCACTGACCAGACACGGGCAACTCTGCCAGCTAAACCCAGAACAACATGACCCTGAGATAAGCACATGATGCAGGGGAAGGGGACGGGCCGAATGTGATCTGGTCAAGCTCAGAGGGGCGACAGATTGATTTGTTATGTCTCACCCTTTGTTATGTCACTCGGGGAGCTGAAGCAATTCAATCTGTTTCTGCAGTTATAAATGTATTTGTAAAGCGATTTTATAGTCAGAAAAACTGTATATGCTTATGAAAATAATAGTTTAAGAAGGATTCAGTTTAGTTTTGAAGATCTTCAAAAAGGCTGATCCAACTGCTCAAAATAATGATCTTATTTAGTATTTTTGGCTTGTTTTGTTTTGTGTCCATTACAAATATCTAAAAATTCTTAAAGGTTAAAGGTTAACCTTGTGGAGGTTAAATCAACATACATTTATAAAGATTAACTCACTTAATTATGAAAAAATGAAGACTTAGACCTGGTTTCACAGACAGGGCTTAGATTAAGCCAGGATTAGGCCTTAGTTCAATTAGGACATACAAGTTGCTTTTATAAACGTGTCTTAGAAAACAACATTACTGCTGTGCATCTCGAGACGAAACAATGGCACTGATATATTTTAAGATATTTCTGTGCAAGTTTCTTTCAGTTAAAACAGCTCAAACAGGCATTTTTACTAAACCGCCTTGTCTTTTAAACCGGGGGTTAGTATCTTAGTCGTTTTGCTTCTTTTGATTTGAGAATGTTTCAAAATTTGCACTGGAAAACAAGGCAAAAGTATAGAAAATGATTTGTTTTGTTTAAAAAATAAAGTAGATACCTAAGGAAGGTTAACATTTGTTCTCCGAGGGGTTCGACCAGTTAAGAAACATGGGGGCAGGTGAGAGCGTTTGTAAGGTCAGTGCTTTGATGGTCTATTTTCAAACAGACTTGAAGTCAAGGGTCAAAGTGACCATGCAGAGTAACGAACAAAAGCTTCTTTCAGTCACCTCTCTCTCACACACACTCTTTCTCTGTGTATAAATAGCATTTGCTGCCTTCTAAATAAAGCCGCAAACTGTTTCTAGACAGCATTAAAGAATGACCATGGGACTAACACAACTTTACACAACTAATAAAGAAGACAGTACTTTTTAAAATAATTTTTAAGCCATTTCACATACTTAATCGGACCTATTTCAGTGTGAAATGTGGTATTTAAAATAGAAAATGTTTGGCAGGACTTGATTTTATCCATAGAAAATTGATTGGATTGAGAAAAGTGGATGTTACATACCAGAATGGAGTCAGATGGCTGGAGCGGAGGGGTTAAAAAGGAAAAGATATTCATCTCAAAAGGAAAGCAAATCATTCCATTTTGATGTTCACTTCTTTTGGAAAGACCTGAAACGTGTATTAATAGCTTATTTTAATTTCATATTGATATACTGCAATGGATATGATAGCATCTGGCTTTAAAGAGCTTTTCAGATGTATGCTGTTTGTTTCTCTCTTGCTTTAACTTGCACAGTCACAAGGCTGAACATCAATGACACAGTAGAGGCCCATTTAGATCAAATGCTCAGTACATAACACATGCACACACCCATGTGGTGCGTCGAAGCTTGTCGGGTCAGCCAAATCTGTAAAAGCCAAAACAATGACTGTTCAATGGCTGCCCGGCCATACATTTACTAAGCAGAACGGCCAAATGTAAATACTCTGTGATTTAAAATGCTGTATAATGTCACTAAAATCAGACTAGAGAGAAAGAGAGCAGTTTTATTACTGTATAAAAACCTGATGGAATGAACTAGAAAAACAAGATATTTGCATTTTCTGAAGAAGCTTTATTTTACAGTAATGAAAACCTAATCGCATCTAACATAAAAGTTTGTTTATATCATATATGTGTGTACATATACGTATATACACACACAGACACGCACACACGCATATACAGTTGGAATCTAAATTATTCATCCCCATTGCAAAACAGGTTTATTGGCAGAATTGACAGACTTTCAGCTGTTTGCAGTGAACAAATCAAACAAAAGTAATTGAAATAGCTCATGTTTCAATTGGTTTCCCCAATGAGGGTTCAGCTGCACAGTAAGGCGTGTTATAAACGCATGTGGTTTCCATGCCAGAACTCCAAGACGTACACAACTACTGACTCAAAAAGTATAAGAAAAGGGCTCAAAATCATATAAATAAGCGACAGAAGTTTGGGGATGCTGTTCTGTGTAGCGATGAAACAAAACTTGAACTTTTCGGCCCTATGGATCAGTGGTATGTCTCGAGGGAATTGAAGAAGTCATGGAAGATTCTACAGTGGCCATCACAGTCACCTGACTTGAACCCCACAGAAAATCTCTGGTGGGATTTGAAGAAGGCGGTTGCTTCACGCAAACCCAAGAATAATACTGAACTGGAGGCCATTGCTCATGAGGAATGGGCTAAGATTCCTCAGAAACGCTGCCAGAAGCTGGTGTCTGGTTATACATCTTGTTTGCAGCAGCCCAGCTAGCAAAAAGTCGTCTATTAGACGTTGAATAGACGTAAATCTTCAACGTCTAATTACGACTTTTCAACGTTGAAAACAGTCTTGATGGAATGTGTAAAACTCTTTCAATTTATTTGTGATAATAATGAACATGGTTTGGTAGTTTGTTTTTCTCCGTTATTTTAGCATGTATAACAGACTTATCCTGTCTTAGATTATCAGTTGAAAATATGTGATATCTTAGATGATCAGTTAAAAACACGTAGTCAAACAGTCCGGCCGAAACTACTTAGTTGAAATTACGTCATAAACCAGTCCAAGGCGGACCGACTTATTTTCAACCATATTTCTTAATTGTTTACTGGGAGGTCATAACAGCAAATGGTTGTTCTACTAAGTACTAAAGATGCTTGCCATGAGGGGGTTGAAGAATTTCCAGACTGCAGAAGTCATTAAAAGTTGCATTTTCAGTTGAATTTGGGGAAACCACTTGAAACACTTTTGTTTCATTTGTTCATTGCAAACAGTTGAAAGTCTGTACATTTTGCCAATAAACCTGATTTGCAATGGGGGTTGAATATTTCGATTACACCTGTATATGCATATGTATATAAATATTATAATATATATATATACACACGTGCATATACAGTATTATAAAAACTAACTAACTAAATGCACATTTTTCTTTATGCATTGCAAACTATAAAAAATTTTTGCAGTTAAATGTGACCTGTACATATTTTCACAATTCATCCTCTGTGAATGTTAAGTGTGCTGCTACATGTACAGAATGTGGTTGCTTACAAGTCCACCCTCAAGTCTGTGATAATTTTAGTCTTTAGAGGTGTGTTCACACCATATCATAATTACCATAATTATGAGATCTTAACTTGTAAAAAAGGTAACTTGTAAGCTGGGAATTTTCTGAGACTGATGAAATGCATATAAAGAGCGAGATGTGCTTGTTATAAGTGCAATATATCCTGAAAAGGTGCTCGTGCTGACTGGCACACCGCCAAAGTGCGCGCACAGAAAGCTGCCTCTTTTAGAAGGCGATCACGAATTGTTATTAAGCACAATAAGCAGTAAAAAAGAGCTCAATGCGGTGCTCTCGCTGACTGACACACACTATAAGCGCGTACACAGAAAGACTAGTCTCACCATGCAAATTCATGTCTTATTGCGCTTGAATGGTCGAATACACACGCAGTTTATGTCAAAATGCCTATCGTGTGGAGTATTCATGTAAACACAGCCGGTTATGCCTCTAGTGAAAGTGAACAGTTGGGTGTAAACTGGATGTGTATCAGTATAATGGATCCATGCGTTTTGTCTTAAAGTGACAGCAGCCTAATAAATCTGCTGCTCTCTGTCATTAATGTGAATCAAACAAAAGAGAAAATAACTTACTCTTGACTGAACTTTTTTAGCTTTAAGGCGAGACACGGCAGGCAAAAACATCTTCTTTTTTTTTACTGGTCAATTTTGAGATTTTGGGATATTTGTCTTCAATAACAACTTAGACTTGTGGTGAAAAAAAGTCCGAAATACACATTTAGGTCTTTATTTTATTACACTTTGTCTGTTTGCGTCTGTAGATTTCTCATAAATTCAACAAAAGTTGGCGTTCTTAATCAACGTGCTGCTCCGCGATCGCTGCCGGCAGCCTGTCATCAGAAGCACCGTTAGGAAGCTCTCTCTCTCCTGTACAATCCTGTCGGATCCAAATATGGTAATTTCCTTTTTATCAGCAACCAATCGTGAAAGTAAAAGGGCTGAATGCGCAATCTCATTGGCTGATGATAAATCTTTAAAGCCCGTTTTCTCAAAATGACTTTTCTCTCATACTCCAAGTCCGAAATCTCCACTTCAGTCGCACCTATATACACCAAACTTTCGAGTCTTGTACCTAGTTATATTATGAAGACATTTACAGAGGGATTTGTAAATATATTATTCCTAGCCTGATTTATATAACATTTTATTCCAAAAAACATGGCAAAAATCATTTTTTTTAAGGCTATTTTTCCCATTTAATATGTGAACACAATGAAAAAAATTTTTTTAACCTGGCTTTATCCAATACTCAGATTTTGTTTTTTTAAATATATGCAAATTAGTGCATATTTAATTAGATATTGAATATATATAGATATTAAATTACAGAAAACTTGTAATCAATTTTTTTCTCATCTTAATGTAGGTAATCAACTGGGAAAGTTTCATGGTGATATCTGCTAGCTAAAAATTTTTTTATTTAATTCATACAGTGAATACTGCAATGTTTTATTTTTACATTTGAGTAAAACTAAACTAACTACAGTAAAACTGTACTAATTCTAACTGCATGTTAAATAAATCCATTGTACCTGAAAAACTTAAAAAGGGATAGTTCACCCAAAAATGAAAATTCTGTCAGTAATTACTCACCCGCATGTTGTTCCAACCCCGTAAGACTTTCGTTCATCTTCAGAACACAAATTAAGATATTTTTGATGAAATCTGAGAGCTGGCTCACTCCTTCATAGGCTTCTAGGTAATCGATATCTGCCGGCCCAGAAAAGTTAGTAAAAACATTGTTAAAATAGTCCAAGTGACTACAGTGGCTCAACCTTAAGTTTATCAAGCAACGAGAAAACATTTTGTGCACAATTTTTTTTTTAAAAATATTTATTCAACTATTAATTTTCTTCCGTGTGGGCCTCTGACGTGAGTTCACAAGAGCGCCACGACGCATGCGCGAGAACTGAGAAGATGACGCAGATGGGTCTCGATTTAGTGGTTCTAAAGTGTGCATTTCCTGGATGTCCGAATCGTGAGA